>OX439483.1:20289378-20329628 GCA_949320155.1 Melangyna quadrimaculata | reverse complement strand
GTACAACTAAGACCCTTCACGTGTTAAAATACACAATAAATTCAATTGTACATGCGTAGGTATATCACATGTACACGTGTAACAGAAAGCTTTAAATTTTACCTATGTATACCTATCCATATATCTATATATATATATATATATTCTTCGCATAGTCTGAACATTTGTGCGAAGAAAATATCTTTTTTTTAACATGCATTCACAGGATGTGATACTAAATCGGCGTTCTACATTAAAGGAAAAAACACATTTGGTAAAAAATTCGAAGAGCAAAAACATTTAAAGGATGCTGCAAAAATATACAAGCAACCGAATCAAGACAAAGACACCATTTACCAAGCCGGTGAGAGATGTATTTTAGCTTTATATAAGGGGATTTTTTTCATTAGTTAGAAACTATTGACGGTTGGAGAAGAGTTTTTTTTTTTTTAGGTGCCTAAAGACCAGTCTAGTATATATGTTAAGGTATCGCCTGCTACCAAGTGTCTATCGTTATATTGTTACATTGTCATTCGTTTTCTATCAATCTTTAAAACACACACTTTGTCATTGTATAAAAAATACCATAAAGCGATCGTTATTCTTGTATTTTATAATTTACTATAAACCGAACGTTATTCTTTCATTATATAAAATACCATTAACCGAACGTTATTCTTGCATTATATAATTTCTCGTACCGATCTTTATTTCTGTTGTATATACTATTCTCTTTTCCTCTATGTTAAAATATGAATCGCATTGGGCTTAAGAATAAAGATATAATAAGTGTTGAGTTGTAATTTGTAAGCCAAAGAGTTAAGACGTGTTCCTTGTTACGAGTTCTAGAAATTAAATTATAACAAACGGAGTTGGTTTTTTTTAATTATAACAACTATTATTTACAATTTAAAAAAAAATGTGTGCATATAAGCTGGTTTTACTGTACTTGATTTTGAACTTTTATATTTAATTTAACATATAATAATATTTATTTTGAATTAAATTTAAAATATTTACCTTCAAAAATTGGTTTCATCGCATGGGAATATAAGCAGGTTTTACTATACTTGGTTTTGAATATTATTATTAAATACAAATGAAAAAAAAAATCCTTTGGAGTGTTTTTTTTTAGTTTAAATATATTTTAAAAACAAAATACAGAAATATTTTTTTTTTAATTTTCGATTTTCGAGTTTTAAAAAAATGTCTGTGGAGAGCGTCGATTTTTGAATTATAAACTTTTTTCTAATTTCGATTCCCTGTACTTTAAAAAAAAATAATCGAAATCGGAGCAGTTTCCCCGGGTTCTCGAATAAAATGCTATCTAGCCTCCACTATCAAGTTGGCCGGAAATCGGTTTTTCGGAGACGAGACTTAATTATGAGAGACCGAGACGAGACTGAAAATTTTAGATAATAACGAGACCGAGACGAGACTTACAAAAGTCTCGCAGAGTCTCGTCTCGTGGCCAGCCCTACTTAGACAAAAAGTATCAAAATCCAACAATAATACTTACAATGTCATAATTTAACTTTTTTTTAAACCAAAAGTCACTTCCTTTATTTCCTTTCTAAATAAAATTGTTGTAGTATTCAGTTTTTAAAAAATAATTTTCAATCTCAAAATTTTGAAAAAAAATTTAAAATGAAAATACCAACGATTTTTTTTTTCAAAATTGTACGTCATTTATATGAAATTTTGAAAATATTTTTGGGAAAAAATCGGAAGACCAATTTTAAGTAATTATTTTAATAATGTGCAGGTAAAATTTTAAAATCAAAAAGTCTTATCAAACTTTTTTGAAAACTCAAATTTTCAAACAAAAAATTTAAAATGTTCCTTAAAATATGAAAAAATATTTTTTTTTTTCAAATGTCGGCCTTCTATATTATTTATGCTTTTAAGAAACTCCTGTGATATATAAGTCGGCTTTTCTATGTTGAGAAAGAATATAATTATAATAAATTGCAATAATTAAAGAAAACAAACAATATAAAAGTGCAAGTGACCTCAATTCACTTGTACTTTTATACTGAATGATATTCATTTACTCCACCTAAAACCGAAGTAATTTTAATATTTAAATTTCTTCATCTTCATTATTATAAAACAATCAATTTTTATCAAAAGTCTTGCAGCCGTTTTTGAACAACTTAATATGATTTTGTTCTTAACGGCTTTTCAAATGTGTATGGAAATAGGTACCGGTTCTATAAATTCTAAAAGTTCTACACTTATCCTAGAACGTTAATCGCCTATATTGTTCAATATCCCAATTGTAGTGCATAGTGAAAATCGAAAATCGCGTTTGTCGGTGAGTTGCAGTTAGTTTTGGTTCCGTGGCAGTACATTTCGGGTTTAGGTCTGGTTCCTTAAGTCGTCTCTTAACTGTCCTTTAACTAGCGACTCTTTATTGTACCTGTATTGTACTGGAGGTCGACCCGAGTCAAAGTACGATTTCGGGGATACGTCATCACAATTAATCGGTCATTAAACTGGTGGCACACAGATGCAAGATTGGCTAAGATGGAGGAGACAGTAATTGACCTTTCGAATTATTTATTCTCAAACATCTTTGCCTTTGAATTTCCCTTCAAAGTCCTCGCTTAAATGACATTTAACATTCTGAATTGGCGAAAAATTGGTGAAAATTCATTGCCTAAAGTCGCCTGAAATCACGCCATTGACCATCGTCAACATTGTCTAGAGAACTGTGCAGTGGACTGGTCATTACAAAAGCAACTCGCATGTTCATTTTCAATTGCAATTTCTTCATATATTTCCATACAGCCCACGCGACGCCTTCAGGCAAGTGTTCAATTCATTTTCTGGAGTAGCAGCTTATGCCGAAAATCGCCTGACAGCAAAACCATTGCAGTACCTACCTAAACGTCATTCATCATTTCGTATATCTTTCAACGTACGATTCAGGGCTTCTTATGTGGGCTTCTATAAAATGTATGCATGCAGTCTTCATCCACTTGCAGATCCAATGGCAATTTCAATGCAGAATAGTTCGATCGCCTTCTAACAACATTGGGGCAATCCCATAAAAGGCGAATACTAAGGCATTCAGCAGATCTCGTACGAATCGTAGCCAAAATCGGAATGATTTTCCTGCTGCATGAAGGAAGAAAATGTTGGCATTTCCGTTATCGACTGCTTGAATAAATTCATCGTACACTTGCCTTTTGTTCTGAACGTTGGCACATTTTTGTTTGAACTGCTGGATTCAATGAGACTCTATTGAAATTTATTTCTCGCTCCAATAATTTAGAATTAATGCGAAGAAATGTACTTAAACCCGGATCTTCCCACATTTCCAATTTCCCTGGAAATTTTCCGAGATATTCCTCCATAGTTAACGTCCTTGGGCCAATACAAATTCAGCAAGCAAAAAATGTTTAATATTTGAGCTATACTCGATAGAGTATAGATAGGAAATAGTATTTAGATAGGAAATGTTGTGACAATTTTTGGTATCAAGAGAGTTCCTTGTTTACATTTGTACCCAGAACCTGTCATAAGTCAGTCGCAGTCTGCTAAGTTCCAAAGTATCCAAAAATACCCATATCGGCCCTTAAAGCTTATAAAAGTACTATAGGTACCTACTTTTGATTAAATATAAAAATGAAATGTGTTTGATCAATATTTTTAATTAAGTTTTTGATTAAAACAATAATCTTCAAATATCTGCCCTATCCATCAGTCGTTGGTGAGTGAGCTCGAATTAACAACAAAATTACAAAACAAGGTAGTAGGTTCGCTATGTACAAGCCTCCCCTTCCTATGGCTAAATGAAATATCAGTGCATGTTCTGCGGTAAGTATACACTTTTGCCAATTGTTTTTTAGTTAGGGCTGTCAATTGGATATCCAATGGCAAAATGATTAAGGCATTTTGGTTGTGTTAAAGCTGTTAGTGTGCTTGCGCGATTTCGAATTCAATTTCTAACTGTTAGCCCATACATAGGGAAATACACGTCTCTACCAACTAACATAACCTACACTTACTTACTCTACAGTCTACACATCAAACACATACATTGTGTCTCACAACAATATATCAAATGCCACCAGAAGCGGAAAACTGAAGGCAATTTGGTCAACAGATCGTTGTTACAAAAGATGTCCGCCCACAGCCTTTTCCTGTTCACTTTCAGTTGAAGCTTCATATTCCTGGCCCTTTTGTGATGCAAATTTGTTTCGATTTCTATTCAATTTGTATATGGTGAGAGATAAATCAAAATGTGGAGGTGTGTATTGGGTAGAGATAAAGAGTCTTTTGCATCATCAGTAAGGCGCCACAGGCTATGCAATGATTTTAATTAACAAACTTCTGCCTATACAATCAATGTATCTTTTTAATTTTGGAAATGATGTGGACAGGTATCCTTCGTGTCGTTGTCGGCATCATATCGAAAGTATATCTTGACACTTATAAGCTTCGTGATTGACATCGTTTTTGATTCGATCCACTTTCGTGTCCTTTCACTCTGAATGACACCCTTCTCGAATTTTCAAAGGCAAATTTCACTTTTATTATAATTTCTTTATTTTTTTTTCTTCTTTTTGCTTTCGCTCAATAAGACTGTAATAACATCACAAGCAACAAGAGGACGTCAGGAGAATTTTCTTTTAAATGTCAAATTGAAAGTAATGTGAAAGGTTTCATTGCTCTTAAATGTATGGCATGGCACAGTACAATACAGACACACATATTCTCTCTCTTTCTATCCCTATCTCTCAGTCTCTCTTTCTATCTCTTTCAACATTCTCGAAATTAAATTATTGAACAGAATATGTCAAACAATGACGAGTAGCAAATAATGTTGTACATGTGAAATCTTCAGCTTTCAACCTTGATCCTTTAATATACAGAAAGGAATTCAACAAACAAAAAAAAAAGAAGAGGAAAAAAAAATCCCATTTAAATGTCTTTCACTCTGCATGTAGCTAGAGTGATTTTTAATTACGCAAAATATTTTTTTTTGTCAAGAGTAGGTATACCAAACCTAACTGACATATCCCCCAGTCAGCCATTTCCACTTCAATGTTGATGATAAGTCGTTTCGGGTGTCCTTAAAATTTATAAAGTAAGGGATGTGGTCGGCACAGTCGTCTGTGTATGAAGTATAATATTCATGTAAATATTTTATTTATGAAGTGCATTGGATATAATAATGTTTATGGATGGGAGAGTGGGAGAATAGGATGATGTAATATTTATTTTTTCTTACATTACCGGTGTTGGTGTTGGGTTGGAGGAGGGAAGAAGACAAAATGAAAAAGGTTTCAGACAAAGAGCGCTTCAGTTCTTTACTTTTTTTTTTAGTTATGGTTGGTTGAAACATGTTTTACTCCAAATATTCATATTCTGGGTTATCTTTTTAACATATTTGTCATTCTTAAATAAATAAATAAAAAAATAACTAAACAAAAAAAACTCAAATAGGATGCAAAATGGCTTTCATAATGAAATCATGTCCTTGATAACATTTTTGGGAACATAAAATTGAATTTTTTAACATATACTATACTACACATTCATATGATGGTGAAATTGAGCTGAAATAAAGTTTTTTTTTTGACAAAGGACTTTTTGCGCATTCAGGACGAAAAACACTGGACCTTGATAAAGTTTTTGCTGTCATAAACATTGTTCAATGAGGATGAAAAATATATTTTTGTTCTGTTTTGTTGAAGGTCAATTTCCATGCAAAGAAAGTTTTACTCAAAGAACAAAATAATTGCTTTACGTTGAAAACTTTTAACTGTTGACACTTGCACACGTGATGCATATATGCATATATGTGGCATGCATGTTAAAATGTTGGTGAATTTTAATAGCTTAAGAATCACAACAATTTATTTGAAAAATCATGTCATTTTACCAGATATATTTTCACCATTTATATATAAATCATTAAATTTATTTTAACAAATATAGTAACTCGTAGTTAGCACCGATAAACATTAACAGCCTTATTTATTAACTCGGTTAAGCGGCGGCGTAAAGTTACTCCGATTTTACAACACCTCTAAAACTGGAAAGCTTATTTAAAAAAAAAAAAATATATATCAGGAATAGAGGCGGAGCAAGCTAAAACTTGTTCCTAGGAGGTTTAAAGCCGGAGTAAAGCCGTTTTAGTATCTAAATGTCATTTTGACATGACATTGTGCGAATTTACAAAGAGTGCAAACAATTTTTTTTCTTTTTGTTACCTTGATAAAATGGATATTTATTTTACATTAATAAATCATTTTAATTCTTTAAACAGTTTGACATTTAACAAAGCAGGAGAAAGTCAAAGCAGTACGAAACTCATTTAGATCCCATGAAACTGAGGGATGGATTAGTTATCGGGGAAAAATCTATGAACATACACCAAAATATTTATTTTTATCTGTTGTAATTATGTAAATATATTAACATATCTTTTGAGAATCATCCCAGTTTTTGTGAACGTTTTCTTTTATTTTATTTTTATTTTATTATTCGAAATTAACAAATAATTTCTTTACCAAAATAAACCAAAAACAATGGAAATCAGCTGAGGTTTGTTTACGTTTATGTTAACCAGAGTTTTATTTGGCGATTTTTTGATAAAGTATTTGACATAAGGCAGGCGTAACTAAACCGGCTAAGAATTTTTTTTTTAAATAAGGATTTGTTCGACATGGCGTAAAACCGGTGTAAGTGCTTCGACTTGGTTTAACTATTCCGAGGTTAAACCGAGTATTAGTGAAATCTAATAAATATGGCCGTAAGTGGATATAAGAACAGAATTAAAATTGTTATAGGTACATGGACAAATCTATAACAATTTCCAAATTTAATGAATAAAAGAAAAATGTCAACTATATTTTCAAAATTTAATTGACAAAAAATATATATAAGGTTCTTAAAATGCAATAGAAAAAATTAACTATGAGACGATAGATTCTGCATGCACATTTCCTTGGAAAAAATTTGGCTTTATGATATTGACCTTAAGATTTATATCAGAATTTACTTTGAAAAAAATTGTTGATTTTATTTCCCAGCTAAAAAAAAGTGACAAGACTCACATAAAATATTTTTACTTACAGTAAAGGTATTACGATGATAGAAAGCGTGAAAAAGTGGGTCCCGCAATTCTGTCTGTCTGTGTGTTTAGCTAAAGAGACAACGGTATACATGCCATACAACCAATATATGTACATACAAAAATAAATTTATTTCAAAACCTCTTTAACGATTTTGTTCAAAAAAAAAATACGATTAAAGGTAAATCTATATTCTGGTAAAAAAAAAATTACCCATAATGGTTATTAACGCTCCCTTTCCCATAACTGTTTATTTGATTTTCAGATTTCTCATTAAATGTTTCACCGATTTCGACCAATTTGCTTATACAGAATGAATTATCTTATTTTAAACAAATTTTCAAAAAATATGGTTCTTATCTTCAAAAACAAACATTGAAATTTTGTTTGAAAATTCAAAATCTTAAAAACGGGCAATGATTTTTTTTTTAATTTCTTGTAAGATTGTATTTGTATTTTGTATACCAATATTTGGATACCAGATTTTATTTTTAAAAATATTAAAAGATAAATTTTAAGAAAACCGCTCTAACGATTTTTAATTTATTTTTCATTAAATCATATTTATCAAAGAAATCAGATATATAGCTTATTTCTGTTTTAGCTGTAGCTACTAAAAATTACATAATAACTTGTATTTTAATTTTTTTTAACAAAGCAGGACCAAGTTTTTTAGTACGAGTGCAGACAGTTTCTACAGTGCAGATTTTTAATTTAAAAAGCCGTCCGTGTTTAAAATCATCAAAATGCACTTATGGCAACACTGGTCCTGATGTTCATCGTGCTGGAGTCTAAACGGTTAGACCTGCAATATTGGTGTTGATCATATTTATTGGATTCCCTAGAGAAGAAATTCAAAATTTTGTTTTATCTTAGCTAGAACTCTTCAATAAATGTACCTACAAACTGTATACCAAGTTTTTTCAAACAAATCGAAAAACGGAAATAAAATCTTGTTTTCTGTTGAGCAAATAAACTTTTTGAGATGTTCCCAATCTTCTTAGCTACTCAAAAAATTTTGCTTAAGGCATGTATGAATAATTTTTTTTACAAGAAAAATAAATCAAAGTCACTGTCTAGCTACAAAAGCAAGTACCTTAGTGCTATGAAGTCGTGCATATCATTTAAGTGGGAACGGGTCGTTATTCTGTGTGACCATAGTTCTGTATTCCATTATTCTGTTAATCTATTACACTGTGTTTCAAAATTCTGTATCTTTAGAATTCTGTTTTTCAAAATTCAGTATTAAAGTTCTCGAAAATTTAAAATAGTAGAGTGTATTTAGCAACTCAGCAAAATTTGTATACGCAAAACAATAGAAAAAGAAATTACTATACAGAATTTTGATTGTGTTTTCCAAACTTTTTCTGAGTTGCTAATCACTCTCTCAATAAACACGGCTAGTGTATTGTTATGTTGTACTTATTTTTATTCAACAAAACAATACAAAATATTTGACAAGTGTTGGTAGATCTGGCATAGTAAAATATAAAGTTGTTGAAACGATACGATACAATTTTACAGATTTCCTATAGAAATGCAAAATCACTTTCAAAAATATGAAAGGGAAATATAAAACACCAAACGTTAGCAACAATATAAACAAGGAGGGATATAACGAAATGTCAAGCAAAATAGTCAACCCTGATAAAAGAACTTTTTCTGCAAATTGGTAAGTTATCTTAATTCCATTATGAACATGTATGAAATGTTTTTTGTTCTGTATTTCAAAATTCTGTAAATGAAAAAAAAAATCCAAACTGTACTCATTATTATTATATATATTTTAATTCCTAGGCTGGTGTTATTTTCAACAAAATCTCATTAACAAAATTTAACAACAATATGTTTACCTATCCTACAACACAATGTAGGAAATGTATTACCCAACACAAAATAATAAACATCACAAAAACCCCCTGTAGCTTCTTGCATGTTTGAACGCTTAACTTTTTTTTATTATTTTACTAGGTTGTTAGGTATACAGAAGTGAAGATGTGAATTACACAATAAATGTCATTTCCTGTGAATTCTCTCACGCAATCAACCCTTTTTTCCTATACTTTCACCTACCAAAAAAAGTAAAAGGTGCTGTATGACATTAATATTTTCACATAACACATTCTCTTTCTCTAAGCATTTTGACTCCATTAGTTTTTTTTCTCAGTCAGTATGTGGTATAATAATTTTATTAAGAGCATATAAAAAACTTAAAGCTTTTTTTTTCCCTGACATGAAAATGGTAGGTTTCATGTTAAATCCATTATAGTTTAACGCTAAAATTTCATAATTAGGTATGAGAAAATCATTAAAAAATAACTTTTGTTTTTATTCTTTTCTAAATAAATTAGGAAAAATGTGTCCCTTTTTGATTTGCTTCTTTAACACAAAACACGTTTCAAAAAAGTTTGCTAAATTGAAATTTGAAATTCTTTGTAAAAGTTCTTGTGAATGTGAAAGCAGCAGGAATCTGCATATACAGATACACATACATACAATACATAACGAGACCGAGATGCTTCATATATGATTTCGTTTTGTATAATCCTAAAAGAAAGTTCTCAGTTTGCACGTTCAAAATTTTTTACTAAAAACCGCCTCGCCCCTCCCCCTACATCTAGCATATCGAACGAATAAAAAAAAAGGAAATTAATTTAAAAGTTCTATAATATTAACAACTGATGCAGACAAAAAATCATATATAAATGCATGTATTTATGTGTGTGTAGATTTTCTTGTACTAAGGGCCAGTTTGTTCACAGCTGCTTATCTTTAATCCATGATTAGTGGAGCTGGGAAATCCTCAAATGTTTTTGTTGATCAAATTTTGTTTAAAAAATTCAAAGTATGAGTTGCTTATCATGGATTTACTAATCAGCCAATTTTGGTTGATTAGCGTTAGTTAATTAAAGCCTATGAAAGTCACATACTAAATTTAACCGACTGTGAACAAACTGGCTCTAATTGAATCCTTTTCACATGCATATTGCACATCTTGGCATAAAATGAAGGAAACGATTCTCTTTCAGTTTTTTTCTTTTTATTTTTAAAAGTTGACAAAAAAAGTTTGAAAACGTTTCTTTTGGAAACTAATTCTATGCATGCATAGCATATACGACAATTGAAAACAATTGACGTCGCCATCGTCTCCACTATCATACAACAGTGAAACAATTGATTTTTTAAATCCTAAAACCTCGAGACAGTCGGAGCTCGGATCAGCTGCAGACACCAATTCCATGTTCATATAGAAGAATGGATACATATTCTTCCACACTCACCGATTTGGATTTAAATATTCGTTCGCTTTTGCACTCCGGCTTTTGTCCTGAGTCGCTCACAATAATAGAAACGGAAAAATAAAAGGCAGCCAATTAAGTGGCAAATCACGTTTCTCTTCGAACGACGAAGAAAAAACGACAGCGACAACGATGACTGTTCTGCCACTCAACCTTTTGTTTTCTAAAGGATTCTTTAGAAAAAGTCCCTTTCTTTTTGTAAAAGAGAAAAAAAATCCCATCCCGATGAATACACACAAATGGAATTAGGCAAACAAAAAAAAAACAACTTTCTGAGTCAGTCTTGACTAGAATTAGATTTGCATATTAAGCGACAAAAAAGATAATAAAAAAATAAAACAAAAGGAAAGAAAAAACAACGAAAATCATCAGGATTGATGGTCCGAAGGACCCTCTGGCAGATCACTTCCCATTGTTTGTTTAGTGATTTTAATTTGTTGCAATTAAGTTGACATTTCGTCCTTTTTTTTTTTTGAGTTTTTTTTTTTTTTTAATTTCTGTGTATTTCACTTCACTAAAAAAAACAAGGCAACAAAAGATGTCAATGAAAAATTACAAAAATAAACATTTTTCCCCGTGCGCCCATCAATTAGTGAAGGCATTAAGCAGCTATAACAACAACAACAAAACAAACGTCCAACAAAATACTTATTTTGCGAAGGTATCCTTATTAAGTATCACGGTGTGTGTCTGTGAGTCGTAATGAAAACGTAGCACGTTCTCCCGGGGAATTATTCTTTAAGTTTTTAGTTTGTCCTTGTTGCTGGCTCTTTTAAACTAACTAACTAAAAATTGTGCTATAAGCAACAATAGCAAATAAAAAGCATCTCTCTTGTGCATCGCGTGGTATGGAGAGAAAAGGAGAAATTGTGGGTTATGGTAGGATGTGATGGGAGAAAATAAGAAAATTGAGGAAATTCAATCGCATATCCTGGTGAATTCTGTTGCGTCACTATCTCGTGCATCGTCACTTAGAAAATGAGTATTTTAATCAAAAAGTTGGCCAAAATTATATTTCTAGATTTACTATGCAAGTTACTTATATTCTATCAAAACTATCAATTGCATGTTGCATGTTGCATTGTGCATGTTGCATGTTGCATGTTGCATGTTGCATGTTGCATGTTGCATGTTGCATGTTGCATGTTGCATGTTGCATGTTGCATGTTGCATGTTGCATGTTGCATGTTGCATGTTGCATGTTGCATGTTGCATGTTGCATGTTGCATGTTGCATGTTGCATGTTGCATGTTACATGTTGCAACTGCCGCGGTGCAAACAAACTGCTGCTATTCAATAAAATTACCGCTGGGCAAAAAATTGCCGCGGGGCAAAGAAACTGCCGTGGGGCAAAAAATCTGCCGCGGGGCAAAAAAACTGCCGCGGGGCAAAAAAACTGCCGAGTGGCAAAAAAACTGCCGCGGGGCAAAAAAACTGCCGCGGGGCAAAAAAAACTGTCGCGGGGCAAAAAAACTGCCGCAGGGCAAAAAATCTGCCGCGGGGCAAAAAAAAACTGCCACGGGGCAAAAAAATTGCCGCGGGGCAAAAACATTGCCGCGGGGCAAAAAAAAACTGCCGCGGGTCAAAAAAAACTGCTGCGGTGCAAAAATACTGCCGCGGAAAAAAAAAATGCCGCAGGGCAAAAAAATGCAACAAAAAAATATAACGATCGATACAATATGAATTTATGAAAAAAAATAATTTAAAAAGTGTTTTTTTGTTAATTTTTTATATATAAAATCTTGAAAACATTTTTAAGAAAAAAATTTGGAACGAAAATTATTTATGTGCACATACAAAATAAATTTCGAATTTTCAAAAAAAAAAAAATATTTTTTTTTTTAAATGAAAAACTATTTTTTTTTTCAAATTTGTATATGCAGTTCTATTTATATCTTTTAAAAGCATACAAAATTATTTCAATGGTTTATCTTTGTAATGGGAAAGTGGAAAATATGACAATAGTTCTATCGGATGGCTGATAAGATTGGAAGGGAAAATATTCTTTGTACTTGGTATCGAGAAAAATTGAATTTTTCTTAACAGGTTCTCAACATTTGAATTATTTTTGAAGCATGATTTTTTCGAAATATTCTTTGTACTTGGTATCGAGAAAAATTGAATTTTTCTTAACAGGTTCTCAACATTTGAATTATTTTTGAAGCATGATTTTTTCGAAATATTCTAGAAGAATATATTTAGTGACAAGCTTGAAGAAAATTTACTGCGTCGTTTTCAAATTACATATTATGTTTTCAAAAAAAATTTTATATATTATTAGCTTGAAAAAATGTTAAAACTTTGTAGAATCTTCACCATAAAAAAAAATGAAAAATAGCACAAGATTCGTTTTCGAGAAAATCAAAAACAAAAAAATGCTTGTACCTGCTTGAATTTATATTCTCCTATTTGACTAAAAAATTTATATGGTTTATATGAAAAAGTCGCTAAGGGGGAAAAGCACCAAGATTATCGACTTTTAATGCCGACAGAAAACATGAAGACAAAATGATGGGACTGTCCTAAATCTGTCGAAAATTTTTGTACATTACCTACCCTATAGGACATTCTTGGCTGAAAAGCAGCATAATCACAATCAGCCAAGAAACACACAAAAACGTTGATTGGCCTCAGAAGATTGACAGTCGAAGTTAGGTAATCGATTTGAAGCGTTTATTCGTATCGTACATCAAAGATGCCACTTAAGTCGAATAAACTGAATAAAAATGCCCAAGCCTCTTAGCAAACAAGGAGTAAAACTTGGAAAAGTAAGTTTCAGAAATTCTATGAAAATTTAAGAAGAAACACAACGTACCCATCTTCGGTCTCAGAAGTCATTGAAAAGTACAGCCCACCCTCAAAAAATCAAGCACGACCTATAAGAAGACTTTGATCATCCTGGATCCTGTTTTTTTTTTTTTTTTGTGGCAGAAACATGGATCTTGTCTAAAATAATTGCAAAAGAGGAAGATTTTTGTCGGGTGGCAAATTTTTAGGCTCTTCCATTTTTTACATCTCACCCTTGCCGTTTGAAATGGCTAAAAACTATAGATCACCCTACCCGTTCCTGCCTGCTACCGGTACGTGCACACGAAAATGGTTGAAAGTTGTAAATCACTAGACCCTGGTTTTCCACCAGCTTTTTGCACCATCGACTTTAAAATTCAATAATTTATTTATTGGATCTTCCTTATACTCAAGTTTAAATGAGTTTCCTCCAATGCTAAAAATTTGCTCCCATAAATATTTTTTTCTCTGTAAAATCTGGACCCATCATGAATGTTTCACATCGCCTTAGCACAATGCTTGCAAATTATATTCTATGGCTTATTTTATGAAGAGCCCTTCACAGAAATTCGCATAACCACCATCAGAATAATCTTCTTTTGTTTTGTATTAAGATGTTTTCAGACTACACTTGAACACCCTACTCGGCCTTCATATTATATATAGATTTTATTAACAATCTCTTGAAATCCAATTAAAAAAATCCCTGGCACAAATGTCAAGATCATGCAATCAGGACTAATTACTTTTCAATATGTTTACTTCTTGTGTCAAGTAAATTATCAAAAGCAACCAAGTGTGTTCCTTATACAAGAAGAAGAGTGATTTTATTGATTCACTCTTCACTCAAAAAAAAAAAACAAAAAACACTTCAAACGATTCTAGAATTTATGAATGCCCTCTAAGAATATCAATTTCGCAGCCAAGAACAACCATCAGAGAGGAGTAGGTATATTAGAGGCTTATTAAAAACACTTTTAACGTTTAGTTCTATACCAACAGGCATAATATTCAATCTGCGCACACATGTGTGCTGGTCCTTGTTGTTCTCGTCTATTTGAGTTTTTTTTTTATTTTTGAGCCTTATGAGCTTAGTTGAAACAAAAAATTCAAACAAGAAAATGAAAACCTCTTTTTGCGAAACAATACCATATCGCACTTCAAAATGTCACCCCCAACACCCAGCCAACACCCTCTCTAAATGTGCATCTTTTTCAAACAGTGTTTTGCGTTGACTGAATCATAATTGTATGTTGGGTTTGTTTAGTTTGGTACATGAACGTAGGTATGTGCCATGCAAATGGAGGCCACTTAAGACTGAAGGACCTTTGTAGTTGATGGGGATGAGGATACTCGTAGAGTCGTCGTCGTATAGTCCTGTAGCATCATATCGAGCTATATACTTGTGTTTGGGGGTGATCTTAGGAGTTGGGAAGGTTATGTGTTCTGTCTTTCATCAATAAAATTAGTTAACTGGTTATTGAATTTGTAATGTTTAATTAACTGTGTAATTGTGTATGAATGTATAAAACAATGTGTTTGATTTTAATTTAATTACAATATATAACTGTTCAAATGTATTTCACTTTAATGTATAACTGTGTAACTGTACCAAAAAATATAATTGTTTAAATTTAGGATAAGAAAAAAAGGGTCTTTACTGCTTAACGTTTGAATGACAATTGCCTTACAAATTACAAGCGATTGCTGTTAAAATGATTGAGTTTAATAATTGAGCATAAGAGAAAATGAGTAATTAAATTGAATGAACATAATAACTGTTCTAATTATTGCATGTTAATAATTTATGTTTTGATATAGGGTGTTGTTTGCTGCATTTGACCATTTCAGTGTTTTTTTTTTTTGTTGGTTTCAAAACAACTTGTGAGTTTTATTTTTTTGTTTCCTCTCTTTCATACTCTCTGTCTCTCTCTTTATTGCTGTTGCTAGATGCTTGATGCTGCTGTTGCTTAAGCTTGACGCAAACAAAAGTCGTTTAACACAAAAGGACTCGAAGAGCATCCTATATATCTTTGTATTATTTTATTATATAGGTACATGTATGTATCCATACACCGACACACGAAGTATAACGATGTTTAAAGGTCCTTTTCTTCTTTGTTTTTCGTTTTTCATATTTTTCTTTTCGCTTTGTCTGGAGCATAAATTAAATTATTTGATTCTTGTTTTGTATACAATATAAGTATAGGAGTATTAGTATGAAAAACTCTCTGACTTTGAGGGCACCACTTAAGGATGATGAGGTCTATTGCCTCAGCCATTCGGTAATTGTGGTTTGAGCTTTGGTTATGATTTTAGAGACTCAAAAAGGGGTTTTCTTTTTATTTATTTTATATTTTTCATCTAAAACATATTCATACTTGTGTATATGTAAAAGAGAAGAAAAAACAAAAAAACTCCAGTTATGTTTTAAAATGGCAGAGGCTGTGTTAATTAGATTAAGATTAATTAGATTATATTTCTATAATCACGCAATATCACTCCTTTAAAATGACCGCGGGGTTTTCGCTCCTATATTCAACCTATAAATAATTAAACAGCTCCTAATTAAGAAGCAACTTGTTTTTATATTTCTTGCATAAGCAAATTTGTTTATGTTGTATTTATAAAAATTTAATCAAATAAAGTTTGGGTTGAGACAAGACAAACAAAAATACAAAAGATCGTAAAAAGAAAGCTTTAAAAACAATTTAAAATATAAGTTACTAGCTGACCCGTGTGCGCACATGGCTTCGAACATTTTAAAAATTGTAATTTTTAGCTAGAGTTACATTAAAAGAAAGGAGGTCTACTAAAAAGTTTTTTTTTCAGGGCTACTACCTCTTGCGAGGAATTGACAAATCCTCCAAGAGTATCACTTGTCACGAATAAGTGCTTCTCGTCTAGCCGTTCGGATTCGGCATAAAATTGTAGGTCCCTTCCATTCCTGTCGAAAGGCGCACACAGGAATGGTTGCGAGTTGTTAGTTACTAGGCCCTGGTTCTTCATAACCCGTTGTGCCACCCGATTTATTTATTTTTTTTTACATTAAAAGAAAAGACATTTTGGTTAATTTTCCATACTTTTCTTAGCTTAACACATTTTTTTTTTATTTTTAAGTTATCGGATAAAAATTTTTGTTTTTTTTGGAATTGTTTTTATTTGTTTTGTACTTTATAGTTTTTTAATTTATACCTATTTTATATTATCCTATATTTATTTGAATGGATTCCTAATTTGAATGGATTCCTAATGTCTTCTCTTTTCAAATGTTTAACAAACTGTTGGGGGAAGGGGGCTTGGAGATCTAGTTTGAGACAAAAATGAAAAAAAGAGGTCTCACTGGCAAAAGCTCACATATTTGTTTTGACAGTATAAGCCTTCTGGAGATCTCATTTTCGTGAACTAGCCAAATCAACAAGTACAGTTGTAGGTATACCTGTTTTATTTGATTTATCACTGAAAGGCACAAAACACATTATTTTGCTGATTGGAAAATAAAATTTCAAAACTTCAAGACTTTCAGTCGGACATAAGACAAAACTGATGTAAAAAATAGCATGCGGCCAAATTCTGCAAGCGTGAATGAATTTTCGTGTATACGCTGCTTTAAATTCTTGATGCTCAAAAAATATGTTGATAAATTTGCACGTCACTCTAGAGGCTAGAAGGATTGCAAATATTCATTTGCTTCTGCATGGAACTTACCTCCTTGATTAGAGATATTGTAATGTAACTGCTTAGTCCAAAAATGTTTTGTATGTATAATTGACTTCGGAAACATAAGCCCCAAGGTCCTCAAATCCCTGGCTAGCTGTTAGAAACAAGTCCTGATGTATTAAACAATTAGGATCGTTTCACACATATTCGGTTTCATTCGGTTTGTTCTGTATTCTGTAGGCTTTAGCCCCTATAGCCACACCCTGGATCCGCCACTGATAACAAACTGCAATGTTTCTTAAATAGGATAATTAGGAATATTACAAAATTTGTTTCACGGAAATCATTCAAATACTTTTTGCAATCTCAAAAGAAAAAAAAAAAGTAATTTCTTCATATAAAAGTTTAGATTTAGATTCCAGACTTTTATCAAATTCTAAGTGTTACTGGTAACTTATAGAATTGAATTTTTTTTAAGTTTCTTAGTAACTTATGTATACACGTCATGCCGGATGGACATCATAGTTCTCGGACCCGTAAAATATAAGAGTAATTCCTGAGGGACGGTAAGGTCGAGGAACACCAAGACTCAGGTAACGCATGTAAATAGAAGGAGAGGTCAATTAACGTGGCTTGCAAAACTGAAGTTAACCATAACTGTCGAGACATGAAGTTCTTCGGAAAAACTTGTTGGTTGATAACTTATTCCTCCCGGACTTAAAATGAAGGCGAATACTTAAGATGCATCCGTCCACAGTTTCAAGTGAACCTGCAAGAATCGATTGAAAATTAGATACCAGTATGTAGATAATCCACTATTAAATGGTTCGACCTCTTATGGCCGTCACCAACCAGAAGAGTCTTAATGCACAATTTCAAATAATCAATCAAAGTAATAAAAACAATTTGACAAACAAATTAGAACTCAACCAATGAAACTATTGAAGAGGTCAGCAATATTCATATAATTTCCATAGTTTTTGAACTTCTAAATAATAATCAATACTACACTAACACTAACCAAATAAATTTTGTTGACTTGAATATCAGGAATTAATAGGTAGCTACCAACAATTTAAAAACTCTTCTATTGAAGTTTATACATGCTAAAAATATGTTGAATTATTTTTTGTCCTTTTAAGAACTTCTTCCTTAACGTTTCACTGCCCTATCTGCACTCTTAACAGAAAACAATAGTTTTTTCAAAGAAAACTCAAAGAAAAACATTTACTTTAAGTAAGCCAGACGAACTCTTGGCATTGTTTCATAAAACACGAAAGTATATCCTTTTTGAACTCAAGCTATCTATTGCCCTTGTAAAGTCAACGTCGTCGTTGTCGTTTCGTTCATCATCAGTTTCGTTCTATCTAAAGAAAATGACATATAGTTAATGAAGAAAGTACGCCCTAAAATGTTTCTTAAAAGAAAACTGCACAACAAAAGTAAATACAACAATTTCCCCGAGAAACACCCAAAAATAAAACCAGAAGTCAACCCTTAAGTGGAATAAAATGAGAAAAAAAAGGAAAATGTTAATACTAACTGTATAGATAGATGTCTAGAAAAATTTAGTTCTGAGTCGAATCCGCCATTCAAGTTATCCATTGTCTGCGATTCAGCAAAGCAAAAACTCAGCAAATTTTTAACAGGACACACAGTAGGCGAGTTGTAGGTTCTCGCACTCGCACACAAAACTAACCAAATGGTGGCAGTAGTTTCAGAGTTTTTGATAAAGGGAAGCAGAGAGACCGAAGACCAAGAAATAAAGAAAGAAATTTAAAAACAAATTGCCAGGACTTTTCAACAAATTGAAGAAGTTTTTCTTGTGTTTTTCATTTAAAAAGCGAAACGAACAAGAAAGCTTTTCATATACTTTGTTGTTGTTGTTTTTTTCTATTTCCTTCCTAAAATTCTTTTTTTTTTGTAATTCACTTAAGTGAAACAATCTGCAAACGTCACAAGGAGGTTGCTGGTTGCCTTGCTTTGCCGTGAATGTCCTTGTCTAGGCAGGCAATTTTAAGCAGCACTTAAACTTTGTTTTGTTGCATATTTCTATATACATAGGTATGTATGTGTGTTTTCTCATCAAAGTCAAAGAAAACTCAATTCAATGGATTGCTCTTGTTTTAAAATAATAAAAAAAAAAAAACACCAACGAAATCCGGCAAAAACTTTGTTGTCCTACTTAAAACAGGACGAACGCCGCACCGGACAAGAGTTTATTTTTGTTTCTGATGGACGAGATATCCTTGATGAAAGTCCGAATGTGTGTGATGAGTATAAATGTCTGTGAAAGTCGATTATTTTGATTGAATTTTTAATTTTATGAAAAAGGACCGAAACTTGATTTTATTCGTTCTTGTTGTTTTCATTGAGTCAAACCATTTTCGCATCATGTTAAATATTACTGAGTACCAACTCAATTGATGTGAGAAGTGTGGAGACAATTTTCGGTTCACCTACACCTGGTGGGCAATTTTTGGTAGGTAGAATAAGATTGAAAGAGATGAAATCATGGAATTTTCGATGTGGAAATCTAAAAATAAAAGGGAATACTAAGTCAGGAGCTGACGAATATTTGTGTGTGTATACCTACTCATGTGTTGATGAGTCGAAGCAGAATTAATGTGAGAAATTTCACCGGTTCACTGGTGATTGTGTGAAGATATCGTATACAAAAATTGGGTGGCACAACGGCTCGTGAAGAACCAGGGCTTAGTGACTAACAACTCGCAACCATTCTTGTGTGCGCCTGTCGACAGGAATGGAAGGGACCTACAATTGTATGCCGAATTCGAACGGCTAGACGAGAAGCACTTATTCGTGACAAGTGATACTCTTGGAGGATTTGTCAATTCCTCGCAAGAGCCAGTAGCCCTGAAAAAACACTTTTTAGTTTTTTAGGTGGACGAGGCTGGGAAGCTAACCCAGAGCTCCAGCGTGACAGTCGAACGCACTAACCATTACGCTACGGGCTACTACGGGCTAAGATATCGTACAGGTATATCTTTAACTACCCAACTAGATATTTTGAATAAATTAAAAGCGGTTACTCTGGGTTTCGGCACAATACATTTTCAAAAAAAACAAGCAAGAGCAATTATGTCTTACATCTCCCTTGCATGGCCGAAACTTGTGCTTATTTTCGTTTACATTTATTCGTATTTATATGTTCACTTTTATTTTTTTTAAGGTTAAATTCCTAGAAAATGAAAATTTGGGTATGCTGATGTTGCGTTAGAAAACTCAAAGAAAAAAAGCTGAAATAAATTAAGTAGACATATTAAACAATTGGATATTTCCGCAGTAGATTTTTCCTTGTTAATTATTTTCTACAAATTTTTTTGCAATTCCTGAAGGTAAACATACTTTTATTAAAATATCTGTTTAAACCTTTAAAATATGTATTTTTACTCCCCAAGAAGTTTTAAGTTGGCTATTAGAACGTCTATTATTATTATTAGTGCTACAAAAACTAAGCATTTCTCGAAGAGTTGAAAAGGTTATTACCAGGCGCGAACGCAGGGGGGGGGGTTTAACCTCCCCCTCCCAAATGTATGAATTTAACTTCCTCGTCATACAATTGCACTCTTTCACTCTTAATTTTTGAGTTTTCAGTTTAAATTTTTTGAAACCCCCCCGAAATTTTTTCCTGCGTTCACGCCTGGTTATTACTTATTAGAATGATTTAGACAGAATTTTTAAGAAATAGATTAGTAGATTTCAGGAATCTTTAAAAACAAATTTTTAAAAAATTACCTCGCAATTGCTTCAAAGATAAAACATTTTTCTGTTCCATATTCTAACGGGACTTGCGAAAACTCTGATGTTGATTTGTATGCATGGTTCTTTCATCTGTTCAAGAGAAGGTTATCAAACAAAAGAGTGCAGTAGATTGGATTTAGTGGCAGTAGATTTATTTTTTGCGAAAAGTGCAGTAAGATCTACTGCAATTGCAGTAAAGTGGCATCGCTGCGGTAGTCATTTTGGACGAGGATTTCAAATGTTTTGGGTGGTATCTCCAGTTTGTGATTTTAAATAAAAATTTTAATTAACTAATAGAAATAAAAATATATATTTTTAGTTTACTTATTATTTAATTTATTAATCTAAAATAAAATAAATTTCACAACTCTATATATAATTTTGTTTAACGACGTATGAGTACACGTACCACATACTATGTTGTGCCTGCGTTTAGGTGTTGGATTTGGGCAGCTAGCTCTTCTCTTCTCTAAGTGTTGTTGTTGTTTATTATTTATTTCTATTGCTTTTGTGTGTCGTAGGTTGAATTAGTTATCTGTTAATATTTCTGATAGCCGTGTCGTACAGTGGGTTAATTTTAAGTGTTAGGTTATCGTTTAGTAATTTGTTTTATTCTAGTTTGTATGATTTGTATATTTCATACTCTTCTGTTGCGTCAAGTATTTTCCATTTCTATATGTGTAAGGGTGTCATGTTGGTGTCAAAGTCTGTATAGTCATGGTTCTCGTCGATCAGATGATGGGCAAAATTTGATGTTGTGTTGGCTATCGGTTTATGTTCTTTGAACTTTTCGTATAAAGAGGATTTTACGTTTTTATAACCGACGATATACAAATTCAAATTGTAAGGAAACCAACCAAATTAAGGAAAAGTGGTCGTTAAACGCGACTCGCCGTTATAAGCCACGCCTTTATAGGTGGTGTTGACTGTAAGAATATATAACTCAAAACTATAGCTTTTAGCGGAAAAAGCTGCAAGGGGCCAAGTGTCTAAGCATCAATGAGATTTATTTACTTGTTTGCCTCTTTATGTCTCCACATAAAAAAATAGGTTCGAAATTCTGTCTGCCTGTCCTCATGCTCTATACACAGTCATAATGACTGCATGGATTTTATTCAAAACTTGTTACCAGTAACAACGGGACTTGCCGTAAATTTTGTCTTGCCTTTAAACAACTATCGGTTTCGTATCAAACAACATTGACTTTTCAGTTAAAATTTACAGTACATCAACAAAATTGATTTTCACCAAGATCGAGCTGGAGCTTAAACGGTCGGACGTTGGAAGGATTTGCTTCAAAATTTCTGTGAAGCATTTTTATGTTATTTCATAGAGAAAGAACTCAAAATTGTGTTTTACCTTGTCTAGAACAATTACCTGGCAGCCTATTGCCAAACTGTATATCAGCACAGATCTTCATTGTCTGATGTGCTCAGTCATTTGCTGCTCACCTAATTTGCAAGTTTTGTAGAGCAAACTGTATCCTAACATAGAGAGCTCTGTGGTAACATGCAGTTTGCTTGTAAAATAATGAAAAAGCTCAAGCAAACTGTATGTTAGTTCAGATTGAGCAAAGAACCTGCGATTACAGAGCCATCGTTCACGTTGATATGGTTATTGTATGTGGTTCATTTTCGAAACTTTTTTTCATTATTCGCAGCATTTTGAAAAGCAGAATTTTGAAAAAAAAAAATTTGACCTAACTATACCAACGTCAACGAGGGCTGTGTAATCACAGGTACTTTGCTCTTAGTTTCCTGAGCAAAATGCATACGAAACCAATCCAGAGCTCACCACACACAACAACTATGTATATCAACGTGAACGATGGCGAGTTTTGGTTTATCATTTTTTTTTTTTAAATGTTTTCAACTAATTTAATTGAACTTTTAACATATGTATGTACATATGAATATGTTATTTCAATATTCCGTCATAATTTTTCTTTTAGGTATTTCTAAATTAGCCAAAGAATATTGCATTTTGCCATTGCATTGTCAATTAAACCAAAGAGAGATTATTTTTTTTTATTTTTGATTTTTTTCGCAAGGAAAATATTACTTTTCTCAAAAATGGCTCTTCCGATTTTGATAAAAAAAATCATTTGACTAATAAGGAAAATGACTACTTTTTGGTTAAATATTCATTCTTCAAAAATGGTTGTTTTGATACTTCTTGTAGAATTTTTTTTTTTATTATGTTAATTTATTCTTTTTATGTGCTTTCTGAGATTTTGTTTGTATAATAAAATGCTTCCATAAAGATTATATTTATTTATATTTAAAAAAAAAATGGTTTGTGTTATAAAAAAAATCAATTTTTTCTTTTAAAGCTCGTCAATTTTCTTGCAACTTCATACATAATGTAATTGTTTAGCATTTTATAGAATATTTAAAAAAATCATTTTCCTTAATCTAAAAATAACGGTACTTACTTATAAATGTTAAAAATTCTTATTTTTTTTCGAAAATATCTACAACGATTTTGTATTTTGTATGCTTTTAAAAAATATACTTTCTTGACGTTTTTTTTAGTGATTAACAGCAAAAATGTTTTTGAAAAATGCAAATTTTTTTTTTAAACCTACAAACATCATTTAAAAAATTATTGTTATTGGCCGTTAGTAATAAATGAATTTTGAATTGAATTTATCCTAAAGTCGAGTTTATTCCATACAAAAAAATCGAATCTAAGCTAGATTCAACTCGAAATTCGTTTATTACTCAGGGCCATTGTTTTTATAGGAACGCGTAAGCTCTTGAGATGCTCGCAACCACTATAAATCGATGAATAAACATATCAAGTTAGTTTTAACTACTACTCACAGAATCTTAAGCAAATAAAAGAAAACGTAAACGGATAAATTTTGAAAATTCTGTAAGCGCAATTTTTCATTTTCTTATCAAACAAAATTATTTTCTGAAAACTTTTCTATAGGCTTAACTCAGTTAAAATATCTACTAACTTTTTAGCCTTGTTACAAAAGTCCTAAGCACATCAGAAGCTTTAAAGGCCTATTTTAAATGATAAGTGTTGGCATAATGATTTTCTGATCTTATTACAAAGGGTTTCTTCACACTTTTTGATGTGTATACATCTTAGCTCTCGGTATGAGAAATTTGAAAGTAGGATAGTCGGATACACCGTTATATATCCGTTCCGCACCATTTCATCTGCCAAGAATTTTTGACTCATGGAAGCCAATGGTTCATACATTGAATAAGGTAAATTGTGGTAATGTGGTACAGGTTGGTAGTTTAGTATAGACAATTTTTTCGAAACCCAAGCTACCAACTGGAAGTTTGGTATACCTTGTTTACCTTGTCCTCTCATTGAGTCCTGGCACTCACACTCATTGCCCAATATAAATTAATAATTTAAATATGAAAAAAAAAAATAACTGCGAACTGAGTGTTCTTAAATTATTTTTCCCCAGAATTCTTGAATTCAAGCCAAACCAATAACACTTAACTATATATAACTTAAAAAATGCTAGTTAGTATAATAGGTCCCTTCTCACTATAATTTTGAATAAATTATTCACAACAAATTTGCAAAATTACGCACACGCTACAGTATAAATAGACTGTTCCAAATAACAGAGAAGTCCTTTTTAATCTTAACAAAATAATGTGACGCATGTATGATTGCCCCATCACAACCAACAGCCATCAGAAATAGAATCAAATTTCGAATTCCACCTTGTTTTCTTTATTTTTCAAGCCACCCAATTATCCGAGTGTACATCACAGAAAGACGCTCATTTTTCTAAATTTCTTTTCTTGTTAAAAAAACTTCCTTTTATACGTTATAAAATGATAGGTATCTAACGTAATAACCAATCATCCGGTTGCTCTTTGCTCGGCAAATCAATTATTCATCCATTGCCAATAAACATGTGTAAATATTGACATAATAACAACCAACAACAAACACAATGGAAGAACAGATAGAAAAACAACAGATAAAAAAAAACAAAGGTTCCACATAAGCCACAGTGGCTCACAATCACAATAGATGTCAATGATGATCGGCACATCACTCGCTGTCTTCTTCATCGTCGTTCGTCGATATCAAAGTGTTCACTGCTAATAGCATTAGGAAGACAAGTCACGTCCGTCCAGGAAAAGGAAACATCATATTGCAGTCACAAAACACAAACACACACACACAACTCATAAACAATCACTCATACTCTGAACCATTTACTGGCGCGCTTGTTTTATGTCAAAATTGATTGATTTAATATGAAAATTAGTATGCGAATGTCAATTATTGGGGCGTTAGTAAGTTAGTCAGTGAGTGAGTGAGCAAGTACGCGACTACATTATAGTTCAGTTCAGACGTCAAAGTAACTCATACATAATGCGTCTACTGAATCATACCAAACCGTCCCGAACCGACACATCACCCGAAACACGAGTGAAGTTGACTGTTTCGATGTTTGCATTGAATTTTCAGATTGAGCAATTATTCGCAACGATTATTGTTCGCCATGTACATACACAAAACACAGGCTGGCTGGAATTATTGCGAAATTATACCCATTGTTGGGCATATCACACCTGACTGTCCAACGAACCAACAATATGCGGTTGGCCCCGAAGGCTCAGAGGATGAGGAAAACCATTCCGTAGTCCTTGTTTATTTTATCAAATGGAAGAAAGTCAATATTATCGAAGTATAAAGGAACAAGTGAACCAAAAAGTAATGGCGACCAAACACCTGAGAGACGTGTGCGGTATAGTCATCGTCATCCCCAACGGTGGCCTCGTTGTCCTTGATGCGGCTTATGACTTATTTTTTCGAAGAGAAGGATAAAGCAGGAAAGGCGAAGGTACCCCCTCAATTTGCATGACGTTTCACATTTATAAATCAGTCATGGTTCGAGATATGGGCGTAGCTAATTTAAGTCTTTTTTAATTAAGATCTACTTTATGTGTTTTTTTTTTTTTTCTTTTTGTTGTTTATTCACCACAACAATTAGAAGAAAGTCATCGAAGTGTATATTGGGGAAAAAATTAATTTCTATTATTTTGTTTTTTTTTTTTCTCCCCCGAAAAATTACTTCGGGGTCAGCGCGGAGAGATGGAGATAGGGATAAAGTATAAAGTATCATCAAGAGTCAAATAATCGCCGAATTTGCTTTTCTCTTCGAAACGAGTAATCTATGTAGTTTGGAGGTATTAATTGGAAAAAATATCCAACTAATTGAATGACAATACAAACTTTTTTGAGGCTAAGTCTTTTAATTAAAGGACATGACAAGTTGAGCGAAGAAAAAGAGGTATGATACTAGTGGATTAGAATGATTAATTTATATTGTGGATAAAACTCTGCCTAGCCTATAAAGTGATATACATTTATGTATAATTAAAATCACATTTGGTGTCTGATTAATTGATGGAAATTCGAAAAATGAACCAGGAATATTAAGGATGAATTGTTGTTAATTTTACTTAACAAGCATACCTACATATAATCAGTAGCGGATCTAGGATTTGGCTGTGGGGGGAGGGGGGTCTTGAAGTTTAGAGATCCATTTTGAGACCTTAAGTAATAAAATTTGCTTGTCCCAAGATAAATTTTATAATTTATAACAAATAATAAAGAGCAGTTTAGGTTTGATGCAAGACCGTACTCAACTTCAGTCACACTAAACTTCACGACAACGCAGCAAAAAATTATTTTTAATGAAATTTAAGGAGCTATATCGCACTATGTGGCAACTGAACTTCATACAAATTCATACGAACTCGTGTGAAGTGTATTTCCGGCGAGTGCGGTCTAACCTTTAAGGCTCAAGTATTTTTTTTTTCCTTTTCCTTTAATGAAATGATATCCGTTTTTTGTGTGCCTTTATATCCGCTCCTGTTGCGCTTTAAAATGTTTTCAATACAAAGTACAATAACAATTATTTATTATTGCTGTAGCGGAGATAGAAGCAAATTTAAAGGCGCACAATAATTTTTAGCCATATAAGCTTGAACCACGCGTACAAATTCGTTTATTTATATTATTTAAAAATTGATTAGGTACCTACATTATGTAGTTATATTTTTAAATTAGCTGTGGGTATGTTTTGAACTTCCCATTTCTGACAAGATTTGAAACTGTTTTTAATTGGCTAGTTCAGAAAAATTATATTTAAGTGTTCGTACTGGCAAAAGCTCATACATGTGCTTTGGCACGGTGTAAGTCCTCTAAGATCTCATTTTTCCTGAATTAAAGAGAAACTATTTTGTTCAAACTGACACTTTACGACATAAGACAAAGCTGCTCTAAGAAATAAGCCGCGGCCCAATTCTGCCAGCGTGAATGAGTTTTCGTGTATACGCTGCATACGCTTTATAGGTATTCATGCTAAAAAAATATGTCGACAAATTTGCACGTCACTCTAGAGTCTAGAGAAATTGCAAATATTCATTTGCTTTTGCATGCTTTTCTGAGCGCGCACAGAGAAAACTCACGCTTTTGAAATTTGGCTCCTTGACTAGAGAATTTCTATGTTTTGTATGTACAATTGCCTTGGACCTTTCAAATTTTGAAAACGTAGCCCGAAAATTTCTAAGCCCAGCCAATGGTTTAAGCCTCAAATTTCATATCTTAACAATATTTTAGACGGAATATAAAATTCTACACGTTGTAATGTATTGCTT
Organism: Melangyna quadrimaculata; assembly: GCA_949320155.1. Taxonomy (NCBI): domain Eukaryota; kingdom Metazoa; phylum Arthropoda; class Insecta; order Diptera; family Syrphidae; genus Melangyna; species Melangyna quadrimaculata. The sequence continues at coordinate 20,302,388 of OX439483.1, read as the reverse complement.
TCTATATTTCAAATTATTTTATGATTCGGCTGTGGGGGAGGGCTTTAGCCCCTAAATCCACCCCCCTGGATCCGCTACTGCATATAATACTTAAATTATATTTTTAGATTATGTCTTAAATAATTGAAAAATTCAACTCAACCCAACTAATAGAACTGACTATCAGTTCTAGACGAAGTTTTACAAGGGTTTGAGTGTAAATCGTTTAGAACCATTTTTGTTTTTTTTTTTAACCCACTTTCTTAAAATTTCTAAGTACAATTTAATCGCCAGTTTTCAACTGTGATAAATATTTTAGCCAATTAAAATTTCTTTTACCCGAATCTATATCTTCTATATTTATTACATTATTTTTATTATTTACATATTTTATATATTGTATAAAAGAGAAATCTCGTCCGTGTGTGCGTTCGATTTTCACGATTTTGGGCTTGATGAATTCGTATTGGAAGGACATAGGACACCGTAAGAAAATTCCTTATCTTTTTTTTAATGCATATCTCGAGAACGGCTTCTTCGATTTTCACGATTTAGGGCATATAGGCCACAGGAGGAAAATTCTGGTATACTGGATCATCGTTTGATATTTAAGATTTTGGGATTGATGGATTCGTGTTGGCCTAAGGAAGGAATATGAGATGCCCTTTTCGTTTCATCATTCAAATTGAATTGTATTTGCTATTGCGTGCGGTCAAATAAAATGAAATTTTATAATTTTTTTTTTTTAATTTTCATTGTGCTCAAAGTATTTGTATGTTTATCAAGTGGGAGTCATTGTGATTTCTATCAATTTTATTTATATAATTTCGCTTTTGAAAAAATTGTGAAAAGTGAGATAAAAAAACCGGCTTTGATTTCGCTACGGTGTAATTGGATTTGGGTAATTTGTGAATCAGTGGAAATTTTAATGATTTTTGTGAATTAAACGAAACCAAAGATATTTCGAATGTTTTCATTTCAATGTATTTTGGTACGTGATTGCAGAACATTTTCATTTGGCCATTTAGTGATTGATTTCAGCAGTTTCAAGTCTAATTTGTGATTTCATATTTAGGTAATTATAAAAATCGATCCATTTTTTCGATGAATATTAATTTTGTTTGTTTTTGGTTATAGTGATCATGCCACGAGTTAGAAGGTCAAACCTTTCACGTCGCAGTCGTAATGCACAACGTATGGTGACTGTTCATGCAAACGAAACTGCAGACGAACGCTCATATCTGAATCTACATAATCGAGCGAGCATGTCGCAACTTTGAGAAACATTATCTCTTCAGTAAAAAAGCAGAAGGTTGGCCGACACGCCAATCATTTTGGTTTCATTGAAACACATCGACATTGTTAATTTAGTTATTTTTATTATATTTAATAAAACTTTAGAATAAAGAATTTTAATTGACCAAAATTACATGAAACAGCATTGTGCATGCTCGGAATTATTATTTACTTTACATAAATGAATTTAGGCAAAACGAAGTTGGCCGAGTCGGCTAGTTTCTTATACTTCACGAATAGTTGCAAATATTTTGAAATGATAAACTACAATAATTTGAATCGGCTTCCGAATTATTGTTATGACTCATAAATATGTCCATTGTTTTTTTTGTTTATTTAAGTGGAATTTATTGCAGGAAATTTAATTAAAAAAGTATTTCTTTTCGAGATATTCACATAACTACAGTTTATTTATATATGGTAAGTGCGCTAAGACAACTTAAAATATCATAAAACCAACCTACCACCAAGCAGCTAAGAAGCATATATGCCTTTCCAACAACTCCCATTAGAATTTTCTTGGCAGAAGCAGGACTTCCTTCGGTCGCAAAAAGAAGAGACACAATTATGTTGAAGCTAACCGCCAAGCTAGCCTTTTCCAAGAAGTCGGTAATGCACAAGTACATCTTACAATCTGAAACCCACAAAATAAAAAAAAAGAATTCTTTCCGCAATAAGAAACATCCTCGAGAAAGCCTCCCAGATGAATCTTCCAATCAAACGATCACGCAACGTGACAGCAAATTATCCCCCTTGATTCATTAGACCCGAATCAACTTTAATATCACTAGCAGACTACAAGAAATCCAACACCAGCAATGCAACTTACCGTACAGGTACACTGTTCTCCAGTATCTCCTCCGACCTTTAATCATAAGGATGGAAGCTAATATATAGCGACGGATCTAAAACACAGGAAAAGGTGTCATTGAAGAGGATACCATCCTATGCGTTGGAATTCTACCCGAATTTCCATCCATCTTCACAGCCGAAGCATTCGCCACTTTACAAGCTATATAGGAAGCCTTGAAACGTCGTGGAAAACATATTAAATGTTCCTGCAATTGTTCTGTTAACAATGCGAAAAACAACACCGACCTTGTTACCGAAATCCGAAGTAATCTTATAAAATCACCGAAGTTAAAATTAGTGTAGTAATACAGCTCAAAATGCTCGAGTATTCATCACATTCAACATTTCACCAAATCAGATATAAGAAACGCAATACAGAAAAACATCAAATCTAATCAGCTTCTTCAGTGGAACTCGTACCACCATTACAGCAAAATCAACTCCAATAGATGCCACCCAGAAGCCAGAATACCCCAACAACATCACGAAATCAAAAATATCAAACTTCGTCCGGTTGTACCTTCGACATACACCAATGCTACTCACCAGCACCTACTTACTAATAACAGGCCACCAAACTACCCTATACATGCAACCTTATATTCGACATATTCACATATATTTGAAAATTGTGCTTTATTAAAACTTATTATACAAAAAAATTTAACCATACATCCCCTTATAGCACATAGTAGCTTCATTTTTTTTTATCAAAATTCATCGAGTCGTTTTAGGATAAATAAGATTTTCCATAAAGTGGTTTTAACTTCAGCTTTTTAAGTTTTCCTTATTTTTGGTTCAAATCATAAAATCTACTAGACATTGTTAAAATAATTTATTCCCTCTAAAAAAATTTAAAAAATAGGATAGAGTTGTAGTAGAAATTTTGAGTTTAAGTGTATCACAGACCACCTTTTGTAGAACGATCACATATTTGATGCAAGACATTTTTCACCCCTTCTGATCTGGCCTTATTCGTCCAAAACTCGAGTACAATTCTCATGTTTGGGCAGGTCGAGTAACTTGAGTAACGGAAGCATTTGCACCTCTCGAACACCGCCGCAATGCTTCATGACTTTCGTTATTTTACTGTTATTATCATTAACAGTGCTCTAGCGAAATAGCCAGTTGCAATCCTCCCCTAAAACAATTCAACCGTAACACTCGTATTTCTAGGAATGCAAATCAGTTTACCCTTGAGCTCAACTTCGGTCGTGCTGTTAAGTATAGATATTCTTTCTTTAGTCGCACTACAAGAATGTTGTATGCTTTACGCGGCACTATTTTTCCCTGCCATTTTGATATTCCAAGGTTAAGACCAATGTGCATCGGCATCTCCTCTTAAATTCTTCCCTATTTTCCTAACGTTCGTACTGTGTTTAAACATTTTAATGGTGGAAAGAACCCCTTTAGTGCGCCATCAATAAAAAAAAAAAAATTGTATTTTGTTCCGTTAATATTTTATATATGTTATAAAAACTTCTACATTAAAAACCGTCCTTATGTTTCCAATGCATAGTCAACATAATAGCCCTGAACCACGAAAGATTATTTGTGCGATACAGTCGTGCATTAAATATGCAAACGGGGAGATTCTATAATATATTTTTAAGTTACAAGTTTCACTGTGATGTTATCATCTAAATAATTTCACTTGAACTCCTGACTCTGAAACTTAATCCGATGGCGTTTCTAAAAAAAATCACTTAACTGAAATTAACATTTTTGTTTCAAGTATCTTCGTCAACATCTCAACCCCCTTCTCTACTTTTTTCTTTCCAGTTTTTTTATTTCCTAAAACTGTCGATCCATCAATTTATTTCAATCCACTGTTGCAGGTAAGCAACAAAAAAAACTCCTCTTCAATCTACTTTATTTCAAAGTATGTGCACGAGTATAGGTAAACAATGAATAACTTTTTCAGTTCATTTTTCTCCCTCTTGGATTTTTCTGACAAAAATAAAATTAAAAACAAAAATTCAAAACTACACCGCGATGAAATGATGACGTCAACAAACACCGCCGGCCGCCCGACGGACGGACGGTTATTTACGTTAGAAAGGAGAGCGAGTATCCATCCGTGGCACGATATTCAATGTTTATAGTTCTTGTTATATTTTGTATAGCTAAATATTTAGCAAAAAAGTTGAAACAAAATGTAAAGTTCTTAAAACAAAAACTCAAAAGAATTCAAAAACAAAAAAAAAACTTCATGAAATGGGCCAAGGGAAAAGTGCGCGATGTTGGCAAAAACTTTGGTTTTGCTTTATTTTGAAAAATGTCTGGAGAAATTGCATTTTTATGTTCCACTTGTTGTGAATAAAAGCTTCCACAATGATGAGCTCTGTGTGTTTATTTATTTTTAATTTTTTTTTTGGTTGTGAGTTCGAGATAAACTTTATTTTTTGGTTTGGTCAAGTAGTGTGTATTTGAAGTGAGCTGGTGGAGGAAAAACTTTATTTGCATCTGATGTTTTTGAATTTTTGTTTTTGGCAACAAAAAAATACGAAACTTTTTATATTTCATTGAAAATACAAAAAAAATTCAAAGATTTTTCATGAACATGTCATGATGAGTTTGAAATTAATATTTTTGTACATAATATGATTTTTCGAATAATTTTGTAATTTCATAAAGTTGACGAAGATGAAATGAGCAATTAAATAGTTACATATAGGTACATACATATCTATGTAGCTAATTGAAAACTTTTTATTGTTCTTCCTGTTGGAAATTAGAATGAAATTGTTTTCGACATTTCCTCCGTCGGGGATTTTTTGAATTACTGTTCGGAACATGTGAATATTTGTTTGCACGTCAAATTTGAGTTTATCTCAAAAACATCAAATATATTTTTGGAAAATTTGAAAGAACTTCACCCATTCGACATTAACCAAAAGTAGGCAAACAATTTACCCTTGGATATTGGATTGGCGGTAATTCCCTAGATGGTATCGAATTTCAGCTAATAATTTCTAGTTCTTACCCGTCTGCTATTGCTCTTAGAAGAAAACCACCGTTCGCCTATATTCCAAGCAGACACTCTTTGGAAGGGAAAATGTTGAACGTTCATCTCGCAAGGATACGTGAGTATTTTATCTGAAATTCAATGGATGTTTGATTTTAGGTATTATTGCAGAGTTTCAATATGTGGATGTTTCTGGGTAACAGATGATCGAAACAGAACTTAGATTCTCTGATTGACTAGGTATAACTCGGGAGCTATTTTGCAAATGACCACAACTGAGGTTATGTTCAGACACCAATATTTGTACGAATCGCTTCACTGGTATATCAAGTTCAGTCATTAGTTTAACAAATTGATGCAAAATGTTGGGGGGAAAGTGTGAGAGAGAGATACGGAATTAGTTGAGAGATATACGTTTGGGGAGGTTTTTGTTTTAAATGCAAAATGAAATACCTTAAGGCAAATATTAGTGAAAATCCATTTAAAATGAACCCTAAGTTAGTTGAACTGATGATGTTGAGCTACAAAATATTCAGTTCCCTTGTGCAACCAGTAGCGGATCCAGGGGGGTGGCTATAGGGGCTAAAGCCCCTCCCACAGCCGAATAATAAAATAATTTGAAATATAGAAAGCAATACATTACAACGTGTAGAATTTTATATTCCGTCTAAAATATAGTTAAGATATGAAATTTGATGGACAAAATAACGTGGTGACCTATTTACATACGTCAAGTTATGTAATTTTTTTTTCTAAGCCTAAAGATTGGGGCTAGAGCCTGAAGCGAATTGGACAAAAACCAAAATGGGGGCTATGAATATGGACATGTTTCATGCCACGACAATTTTTCCCTAAAAATAAAACCTAGAAAATTGGGACGAAAAAACCAGCTTTGGAACAATAAGGTCTGAGAATTTTGGACAAAAAACCTAGCCACGGTTAAGCAACTTACTCCCTAAAAACTAACCTAATTCCAGAGAGTTTTGGGGGCTCAAGTCTAGGGACTGTCAAAGTCCGAAGTTGGGGCTAAGGCTTGAAGAGATAAGTAAAAAGAGATAAAAAATGGTCGGGGCTTAACATTAAGGTGTTGAATGCCCTAACTGTTTACACTAAAAACAAAGCTAATTTACCGAAAGAAACGCAGTTGAGGCTTAAACCATTGGAGAACAACGGAATGTCAAGTTAAGTGTAAATGTTTAATACAACAGAAATTCTTTCTTACGGCCTTGGCTGCGCTTAGAGATTTTTCGGTTTACGATTTCAAAATTTGAAAGGTCGAAGGCAATTGTACGTACAAAACATTTTTGTACTAGGAAATTGTACACAAATTCTCTAGTCAAGGAGCCAAATTTCAAAAGCGTGAGTTTTCTCTGTGCGCGCTCAGAAAATCATGCAAAAGCAAATGAATATTTGCAATCCCGCTAGGCCTTCGAGTGACGTGCGAATTTGTCGACATATTTTTTAAGCATGAATATAAAGTGTATGCAGCGTATACACGAAAATTCATTCACGCTGGCAGAATTGGGCCGCGGCTTATTTCTTAGAGCAGCTTTGTCTTATGTCCTAAAGTGGCAGTTTGAACAAAAAAGTTTCGTTGATTTGGCTAATTCAGGAAAAATGAGATCTCAGAGGACTCATACCGTGTCAAAGCACATATGTATATGAGCTTTTGCGATTACGAACACTTAAATATAATTTTTCTGAACTAGCCAATTATAAACAGTTTTCAAATCTTGTCAAAAATGGGAAGTTCAAAACATATCCAGAGCTAATTTAAAAATATAACTACATTGGGGCATATTCATAGTCGCAGATAGACCCGGGTTTAACTTAATTACAGTTCAAGACAATTTTGGCTCAATGAATACAGACCGATTTTAATTACAAATTATTGGTTTTATATTTTAATAAGATAGTTAACTTGGTATACTACACAAATATATTCAAATATTTTGAAATGATAAACTTAAAAAAATAGATTCAACGTCCGAAAATTCAACTAAAGCTATGTTTAACTTAGACCCAGGTCTAAAATGACTATGAATACGCCCCATTATGTAGGTACCTAATCAATTTTTAAATAATATAAATAAACGAATTTGTAGGCGTGGTTCAAGCATATATGGGTAAAAATTATTAATTTTATTAATACAATAACTAGTTATACCAGATACTATCATCTTTTGGTGGCCTTTGAATTTGTTTCTGTATCCGCTACAGCAACTATGAATAATTGTTATTGTACTTTGTATTGAAAACATTTTAAAGCGCGACAGGAGCGGATATAAAGGCACACAAAAAACGGATATCATTAAAGGAAAAGTGAGAATGTCAAAATTTGATGTCTTTTATATAACGACACATGAATCTCCATATATCTTTTTCACAAAAAAATACTTGATCCTTAAAGGTTAGGTCGCACTCGCCGGAACTGCACTGCATCGGAACTACACTTACACGATTTCGTATGAATTTTTATGAAGTTCAGTTGCCGCTTAGTGCGATATAGCTCCTAAAATTTCTTAAAAAATAATGTTTTGCCGCGTTGTCGTGAAGTGTAGTTTGTCTGAAGTTGAGTACGGTCTTTCATTAAACCTAAACTGATCTCTATTATTTGTTATAAATTATAAAATTGATCTTAGAACAAGCAAGTTTTATTACTTAAGGTCTCAAACTGAATCTCCAAACTCCAAGCCCCCCCCCACAGCCAAATCCTAGATCCGCTACTGTGTGCAACTAAGATGTTATGTGGTGTTCGTACAAAAAGCTATAGGTATAAAAACTAAGGATATACTTGAATAATGGAATTACATTTAATAGTGACGCAATGGATTAAAAGTTTTGAAGTTATGCATAGAAGGGAAACCAGCAAGTATTGGTAGAAGCTATATGCTTTAGAATTTTCACATCAAAGTGTTTTTAACATTGAAAATTTTTATATGTAGGCTCGTTTTGCACAAATTCTGGTGTTACCAAAATGAAAAAAGTACAAATGAATACAAATGAAAATGAACTTAAGCGTAGTAGGTGCATTTTGCGAAAAATTTGGTTGGTGTTACCACAGAAGCTACCTACAAAATTAAAATGAACATATCTTTTTTAAGCGATGAACATCGCAGCTTATCGAATTGTTGGTTGGGCGATGTTTCGTGATTGTGCAATTTGCTTGAAGTAAGAAGAAAATGAAAGAATGAAAAATAAACGATGATATAAAAGTACAGGCAACGGGGAGTCAAGTGCAATCTGAAAAAAGTTTTGACATCTGAAAAGTTTGAATGCAGTTTTGATTGGGATTTTTGGTCTTGTGGGCCGTCCGCCATCTTGGAAAAACGACTTCTTTTGATAATTTGCGTCTTTCTCTCATCCTGTGCTTTCTTATGAAAAAAATATAAGATCCTTTTTTGTTTTAATTTAAATATCCTACAAATTGGTATATAAGTTATTGTTCTGGTGTTGATAATTCAAAAGTTATTAATGAAAAACGAGTACAAAATTAGGCCTTGAGGGCTTAGTTATCGAATAACTCCCAAACTATTACTTTTATAAAAAAAAGTCCAATTCATGATGAGAACGACCATTTCAGCTACCAGTAGAGTGGAGTCAAATCAGTTTTTTTTTCTTTTATAACTAAGTTTTTAAAAGATAATTGCATATATCTTTAAAGGTATAAGTCCTAGATCCTACTTATCAATAACTTACAATAACTTAAACAAAAGTGATGAGAAATTATTCAATTCAACGCCCTTTTCTGACTCGCTACTATGATGGGTAAATCAAAAAAACACTCCTGCTCCTAAACGAGAATGTTAAGGGTTGCCAAATTTCTGGAATTAACTTTTTTGTGAAAGTGAACGGTGAGTTTGTCAACTAAATTTTATACATATTTGCGCTCCGCACTGGCTAACATAATTATCTTCCACGGGCGTCTTTGGGGTCCTGCAACCAACTAGTCTCCGATATTAAGATTTAAAATACTTCATTAAGCCAGACATAAAAGATTAATTGAAAAAAAAAACAATCTACAATTGCATGAAAACTTTGAAAAAAAAAAAAATGAAAATCAATTTGAGTTAATGTTTTTGTGCCTCCCTAATTGACTTTATTATTCAAAACTTTATACAGAAAATTGATGTGGTACAAAAGTTGTAATTTAAGATTCTTGGTAGCATATTCTCTACATACAGTAGCGGATCCAGGGGGGTGGCTATAGGGGCTAAAGCCCCCCCCACAGGCGGTTCTTCAAATTTATTGAAATATAGAAATCAGAATCAGGAGTCAGAAAAAATATCGAGGCTGGGGCTACGAAATTTATATGCTACGTATTTTTTTCTAAGCCCCAAATTAATTAGGTTGGGGCTGAATTCTGAAGGGAATTGTAGAAAAAACAAGTTCGGGGCTACGGATAATTGACAGAAAATTGGGACAAAAAAAAAACAGCTAGCGAGTAGGGCTTGACAAGAATTGAACAAAAAAACGTGATCGGGGCTAAGCAAATAATGCCTTTAAAACTTACCTTATTCCAGAAAATTTTTGCGCTTGAATCAAGGGACTGTCAAGTCTAAGTTGGGGCTAAAGCTTAAAGAGATAATTGAAAAAAACGGGGTCGGGGCTTAACAATTAACATGCCAAACGAAAAAATAATTCACCCTATGAACTTCGCTAATTTTGCAAAAACAACGAAATTGGGGCTAAAACCCGTGAAGAATTTGGGAAAATCTGAGTTTTTTCTGGCCACTCAGAAAATCATGCGTGTGAATATTTTCAGTCCCTCTAGACTGACGTAGTAGCCCGTAGCGTAATGGTTAGTGCGTTCGACTGTCACGCTGGAGGTCTGGGATCGCTTCCCAGCCTCGTCCATCTAAAAACTAAATAAGTTTTTTTTCAGGGCTACTGCCTCTTGCGAGGAATTGACAAATCCTCCAAGAGTATCACTTGTCACGAATAAGTGCTTCTCGTCTAGCCGTTCGGATTCGGCATAAAATTGTAGGTCCCTTCCATTCCTGTCGAAGGCGCACACAGGAATGGTTGCGAGTTGTTAGTCACTAGGCCCTGGTTCTTCATGAGCCGTTGTGCCACGCGATTTATTTATTTTTTTCTAGACTGACGTACAAATTTACTGACAGATTTTTTTTCTGGTGGTTCAAAGCTTGACGTGGCTGAAAATTGAATGTATACTCATTTATTTTCTATCTCCATTTTAAAATATTTTAAATGTTAAATACTACAGATCTTATTGCATGTTATATTGAAATCATTTTAAACCGGTGGTAGAAGCTGATATAAATGCACAAAAAACAGGGTTATTCTAAAAGGAAAAGTGGGAATGCCAAAAATTCAATTATTTATATAACTGTAGATTTTCACAAAAAAAAACCTTTAACCTAAACTAAAACTTTTTTATATTAGTTATGTATAAATTATAAAAATATATAAATTATAAAATAAAATCAACATCGTCACAATAGTTAAAATAATTTGTTCTTCAAGGGAAGCGTTTTTCTCTTTTCACTCTCACAACGAATGTTACATTTCCTCGCCACTCGAAAACATTAAAAATAAAAATAATTTCAAATAGAAAGAAATATAATAATTTATTATTATTATAAAATGGCAGTTATCAATAAGATTCTAGAATGATTATTACGATCAAGTGTTCTGAACACTGCACTGATAGATCAAGAGTCTACAGCAAATTTTGGGAGTGGATTGCTAACTAAAATATAAGTATGATGGTTTATAGGTGCATATATCGCGGTATCAAAAACAACCGTCTGCAGGTTTCTTTTTCAGCCTTTGGCGGGGGTGGGAATTTGAAAATAGCGTTTTTCCAGTTTATTTTTTCATATGTATAACCACTTTAATAAATTTATAAAATATATAATGTGATGCTCTGTCATTTTCTTTAAGTCAAAATCTTGGCAATCCGACCAATAGAACTCAAGATATTAGGTTTTTAAGCGAAGCTTAATCGATTTTGTTTTGTTGATTTTTTGTGTTTTATAATTCTCCAAGAAAAAGACGATAAGGTCCTCTTAAAAAGCTTATATTTTGAGTTCTATTGCTCTATTGCTTTTGACTTACTGACAACATCACATAATATATTTTTAAAATTTATTGAAGTGGTAATACCTCTGACAAAATAAACTGGTAAATCGCTATTTTCAAACCTCCACCCCCCCAAAAGGCTGAAAAAGAAACCTGAGAGACGGTTGTTTTTGATACCGCGATATATGCACCTACAAACCATCATACTCATATTTTGGTTAACAATCCACTCCAAAATTTGCTGCGGGCTCTTAGGCTATGAAGTTTAAATGGCAGAATACATTCGTTTAACTAGAACTACAGACTTATCTAAGTTCAAGGTTTACTTTGAAACCGAATCAAGTGCTGAACTAAAGTTTAAACATAAATTGTTTAACTTGTGAAACTGGCCATAAATGTCTCAAACTGGATCTACCAAGCCCCCTCCAGAGCCTAATCTTAGATCCGCTACTGTCTACATATTCTCTACATATTCTACATATTGATTCATTTTCTGCAATGGGACTTTTTCAGATTAATTACATAAAAAACGATTTGGGTAGAATTTTCGATTTAGTTTTTATAAACAATGATTTAAAGTATGCTTTAACTATCTCTGATTTCCTCTTCTTAATAACTCTTTTCATCATAAAGCTGTATGTTTAACATTTGAGTATTATGATTATGCTTCTATTTCAATTAATGACAGAGTTAAAACTTTTAATCATGCAAGGACTGATTTTGTTGCACTCAATAGCTTCTTCAATACCGTAAATTGGAGGGATTCAACGGAGGGCAAATCCTTAGAGGATGTGTATACTCATTTTAAAAGCATTGTGTTTGAAGGAATAGAGCGCTTTGTTCCTATGGCTGGTGGTATATCATTTAATGTCAAAACTCTCACAACAAATACATTTTAGGAGGCAATAATTTTGTTCTTCATCTACCTACTTAAGAGGTGCGTGTCTATTTGAAAATATATTTTCTTTAGAAAACCCTCGAGAGTTATTTCATTTCAAGAGTAATTTAATTTCATTTGATGTCATTTCCCATTTCTTGGAAAAATCTACACAAACAACTTGATCTTATATTACACAAAATTCTTTGCAAAATAATCTTAATGGGAATTAGACATTTTACTTATGGATAATCAATAACTTTCTTCATTTTCAAGAATACCTCTGTACCTACTTTTTCAAATATTTTGTTAAAATGTACATTATAATGAATATATGTTTAAGTAATTGTATTCGAGTGGCAATAGCATACATTGCGTGACTATTACCCTAATTAACCTAAAGAGTTTTGTGGTTCAGCCCCATCACTTTTGGCAGGAGCTTCAATTAAATGATATTTATTATTTTTAATCCACTAGCAACAACAATTCTTTCCCATCCTTCTATTCCATCTGACCAGTGGGCGTTCAATTTAGATTGCATTCAAAAGACCTTCGATCTGACACACACTTACATGATTCATTTATGCTGCATTTGGCAATAACACCAAAGGAAAAAAACACCCAAATCGATTTGGAAATATCGTCCAAAAAACTGAACACATTTTTTTTATAACTTTTTTTTAGTCTTAGGCGTTTTTTCCATTTTTTCGCAATTTTTATCAAGATGGAAACACTCAAAATTTTTAAGTTGAAACAGAAAAACTGGAAATCATGACCAACATACGAGGAAATACCGCCCAAAAATAAAATTTTGTTAATAACTATTGCACTGAAATTATTTTTATGAAGCTACGCGACTAGAAAATTGTTATACTATTGCATTCGTTTATTTCTGAAAAACTACTGTCGTCCAAAAAAAAAAACAAAACTCTTGACATAGGCACCATAAGCACCTGCCTGCGAAAGGCTTTAAAGCCTTTGAACCCGTGGTAC
>OX439483.1:20238301-20289178 GCA_949320155.1 Melangyna quadrimaculata | reverse complement strand
TCTTTAGCATTCGTTAAACTTTTGTCTTGAACTTAAAAACAAAACAAAAATTAATGTTGTTACTTATTTTTTAGATATTTTGTTCATCAACTATTAACCTTAATTCATCTATAAAGCACATATTACACTACTTTATTTTCTTAGTTAAACCACATTTTGTTATGCTTAAAATATGAAAGTATAAATTTCTAAATTGAAATTCGAAATTACCTACACCCTGGCGTATACGTTCTTTTTTAAATTTGTTAATTAAATAAGTGCCCAACGGTATAGCTTTAAGAAAATATATAAAAATATGCTCCCGCTTAGTAAGTTCAAAATGGACGGATATAATTCACCTAATTTGTTTGCCTTTTTAAAAGTACCTATTGTTTAAGTACCATTTGTATAAAATATTTATCTCAAGCAAACATTACTCTTAATTTAAGTTTTTGGCGAGTACCTACATACATACATACTACATACCAAAAATTCAAACAAACATTGGTCTTTTTAATGGTTAAGAAAAAGATGCGTGAGCAAGACAGAGGACACATGAAAGGAGTTAAAATCCGGGACCCCTTAAGCGGGCCACCCAAGGTACAGATGCCTACAAAAAATTTTGTAAAACTTTTAAAATGAATTATGAAAACAGACTTTTACCAATTTTGCTGAAAAAACTCTAAGCTTTACCGGTGAATTCTAGAATGTACTTATTTTGGAGTATGGTTTATAAAATAACTTATCCCGAGTTCTTGAAAGTAAAATTCCTGAATCACTGCCACACTCAAGCTCTATTTATGCAGGCAAATATAGTCCTTTTTAAATAAATGTTACTCTTTTAGAAGTTCTGATGTTTGCTTTCAGCAATGATATAAAAGTTAAGCAAATGTACATTAATAGTTGGCCTTATCACAGGTCCCGTCATAATAGTTTCGTAATACGAATTCCGAAAAAAAAGTATTAAACCTGGCGTCGTAACAAAAATATTTCCAAACCAATTCAGAGGACGTGAAAAGTTATATCGATAGCCCACAAAATCTTGTCAATATTTTTCTTACGACGACGGTTCCATGGTACTTGTTTTCAAGCTTAATAGTACAAATCTTTTACGACGGGGCTTGTGATAAGGCCGAATAAAATTAGTTCGCGATTGTTTTAACATTGATTCTGAATGTTTACTTATATGAAGTAGGGGGTAATCTTGCAACATAACGTATATCTAGTGGCCCTGGGAAATACAGAAATAAAAACTGGCTTATATTAGGTTTTTTCCCAAGGTTTTTGGGCAGAAATTATTAGTCTGTCGAATTTTGAAGAGTGGTGATGAAATTCTTTCATAGAGAGAAAAACTGCCGAAAAAGTTTGGACCGGTTTCTTGGCAAAAATTTCTGCCACACAATTTCACACAAATATCATTCCAACGTGAGTAATTTTTTTCTTATACATCGTACCTCAACCTAACATTTTACATACCAAACATTTTTGGGCAGAATGTCAGGTGGGGAAATTGTTTTACTCACTCATAAGCGCTCTCTTCTTCCCAAAAATTTGGGCAACAATAATTGCTGACAATTGACAGTTTTGATCAAGGTTGGGAACAGACCTATTGAGAAATACGATACAAAATAAAATTTAATTTCATACAAACTCACTTTTTTCCAAATACTGTCAAACATTATGTATGTACATAATATATTTGTCGTACATTCAAAATATTTATTTTTATTATTTTAAAGCTTTGTCTACTATAATTCAATATTTATGTATTTCTTATGGAAGTTAATTTTGGTCAAAAATATATAAAAATGTTACTTTCTAAGCTTTACGGGAAGATATGGATTCCAAATTTCCAACAAAAAATCCAGATAAATAATGATCATCTCTCGAAATTTCAGACTTCTTAATCCAACCCTAAAAATGATAAAAATCATTTATCTGGAAAAATTAAAATGTCTATTTAATGCTTTAACAGCTACATACAGACATAATATTTGGTTTCTCTGCAAATCTGTGGGGCAAAACCTCTCCAACGTTATTTAATTTATGTAGTTCCGTTCAGTATTTACAGAGAAAAGTGAACCGTTATGTTTTGCTTAGGTTTTGCTAAGCGTATTTATATATAGATGTACGGTTATTTTTTTTATTTTCTTCTACTTTCGCCTTAACGCCTTCAATAGCTTCGATTATTTTTTCCAAATTGAAAGAATGCGTTATATAACGCTTAATGCT
Organism: Melangyna quadrimaculata; assembly: GCA_949320155.1. Taxonomy (NCBI): domain Eukaryota; kingdom Metazoa; phylum Arthropoda; class Insecta; order Diptera; family Syrphidae; genus Melangyna; species Melangyna quadrimaculata. The sequence continues at coordinate 20,286,967 of OX439483.1, read as the reverse complement.
TAATGCTTTTAAATATTTAGTTTTGTTTTTCTAATGACAATCATATTTGTATGTGTACATTAAATCTTTAATAGTCAATAAAAATGCATTATTTCCATTTAGAGATCTTATACGACGTAATTAAATCCAAAAACTTATAAAATCATTTTATAGTTCGCTCTTTTAAAATTGTAAAGCAAAAACACAAGTGAAATGAATTAATAAAAACTAAACGGTAAGTTTATTTTATTGTTTAATCGTTTTCAAGATGTTTGCATATCTATACATTGTATAGATGCATTATATTAAAAAATATGTAATGAATATGTAAGTGAATAAGATAACAGAATAGAGACCGACCATTGGATTTTTTTTATAAAAGATTAAAAACTTTATAAAGTTGTAAGTTAATTTTGCTAGTTATTTTTATTTGCGTTTGCAATTTCGTAACCACTACTTCAGTTAATATGGAAAGTTATTGATTCGTACTAAAAATTGCACTCGAGATTTTAACAAATCTTGCTATTACGATAATAGGAGCCGAAAACACTCGGTCTCAAAATTATGTCTTTTGAGTGTGTTCTCGCCCCTACAGCCTAAGCGGCTTGATGTATTTTCCTTAAATTTAGTCCTAGTCTTATGTTGGGTAATATGCTTACACTTTTTTTAAAATTTCCTGGGACCTAAAATAACGGCATCAGCCATAAAATTAATATTAGTCAAAAAGGTAAATATTATTTTTCTCAAAATCGGTCCATAAGATATTTTTAAAACAAATTCAGTTAATTATTTTAAAACGAGCTAACAGTTTGATTATTATTTTTTTTTTCGAAAAATGGTTACAGGTAGAACCTTTTTTATTTTTGATTTTCTCAAGAACGGTTCAATTGATTTTACAAATTTTGTATTAAGAAATTTCTTAGAAGTTTAAATATTTGCTATTCACCAAAATTTAAAAAAAATTGGAATTTTTACATAAGTAAAAATTTTGTTTTGAAAACTTAGATAAATAATCTGCAAATTAATAATGTTTTCAAATGTTAAAATGTTTAAAGCTTCACTATAGTTTTTTTTTTTTAAATTTTGGTGCGGATTAATTTATATTTTTTAAGAAAATCAAAAAGCATATCTCTGGTTTAGCTCAAATTACTTAAACTTTGGGTTTTAAGCAAAGAAAAAAAAACTATTGTATGCTTTTGAACAATTTTTTAACATCCATGTTAGCATTTGATACTCGTATACATAAGATGTGCAATTGATTTTTATTAAATAACAAAAATCTCAAAATTGCTATTTTAAGCTTGTTTTTAAAATTTTCTCTGTAATGACAAAAAAAAAACACTATCGGACAATCACTACGAGTGTACATACACTTGCAATGTCTATTTAACTGCTGTTAACTGCGAGAGGAATCTCAGCCATGTATTTTATTTAAATAAACAAAGTTGACTTAAATGAGTTTCATTTAAATGAGTTGAAAGATTCAAACCACCAGTCAAAGTGTGTTTAGAACACAAATCAATAATTCTTAAAAGTCAACAATGAAAAAAAAAAAAATACACGTTGAATTTTTTTCTAAAAATCTTTTATGTGAGACAATAAATATAAATAAAGACAACAAAACGTGTGCACCCATACTCATATACTTTCTTTGAACCAAATTATGAGAAGAATCCAACAAGTACTCATATGTATTTAAAACACATTATTTGTTTAATTTTATTGGCAAAGCTAAAAATTATAAATTTTTCACTAAAAAGCTTACATACACCTATGTTTATAATATAAAATTACTTTATAAATTTACAAAAACATAAAAACAATATTATAGAAAGAAACATAATGATCAATTCTATTCTTTTAAATGTTATCTAAAATGTTGTTTCTTTCACACAAGAATGATATTGTTGTCCACCCACTAGGAACATGAATTCTTTAAAAAAAAATTGATTAGGAATTTTCTAAATCTTTAAAATGTTGTTTATAATATTTCAAAACAAACAAAATATCCACTCCCAGAGAAATCCTCAAGCACTTAAATTTCCGTTTTAAACTTATTGCCCGATTAGAGCATAACGTCGACTGCTCCAGCCTATATAGCAGAATATTTCCAATTACCTTTTTCGAGAATTGTACTGTCAGTTCCAGGAGGTAACAAAAAAGAAAAGCTTTTTTTCAAAAGGAACAAAATAAACCCCTTTTATTGCGCATATACTGGAATTCTAGAAGTTTCCAGGATTGATAAAATTTCAATGGTTTGGCGCTTTTCTTCACAATTACAAATGTCCTAATTAAAATATGGTTGTCGGTGTCGTGGAAGGTTTCTCGAATGTTGCACGTGTTGCTTCTCTGTGCTTTTCCTCAAATATAGATGGAAATTCCAAAAAGTTCCCAGTATTAAAAAAAAAAAAAACAAAATAATGTTTCTCTCACTTATTGGATAGTTTTTCGTTAAGTTCTTTTTGGAATGAAATGTATTCCCTTTTTCGGGAATATGCATCTATATCCATTAAATCTTAAAATAAAATAAAAAAACACTAAAAATAATTTTGTTTCTTTTCAGGTGGAAAATTGGAAAATAATTGAACAATTCTACATACTATACACAGCCACATACAACTTGAATTAACAGACCTTTTTACTTTGTGTGCAGGATAACCGAAACTTGTTGGCAGGACAACAATTTTTCTATGCATTTTGTTTGTTTTAATAGTAATTGGTGAAATGAGAGTGGTAAAATCGTAATTTTAGTTTAATGTCAAACCATTTTAGGATTCCTATATTTACGAGCGATGGCAAAATGGGATACAAGCTGAATTGCACCACAACAACAGGGACTTAGTTGGGTTTAGACGCGGGCAAACAAAGATACCTACATAAACATTTATTAAAAAAGAAGAGGGAGTAATTTGGGTATACCTATGTATGTATCTACAAATTCTACTGCATTGAATGTTCTTTATTTGTGGAAAGCTATGGCAGGGAATGAACATGAACGCGCTACTGCTCCTGTTCGAAGAATAAAGTAATCCAAGTGGGTGGAGGAAGTATTTTAGGAAGTAAGCTGGCTGTGTAGACTCAATTTATAGAGCAGAGTTGACTGCATAAGTTTTATAGGACATTGGCACTGCTGCAGTAGTTGAATTTATGTGGATATTTTGAAGGAATGTTGTAGATATGTGTAGTGTATGTCTTCTTTATGTCTGTTGTTACTGTAATTTTGATGAACAAAAAATGAAAAACAACTTTTAACAAAAAAATATTTGTTTGGAATTTTTGTTTTTGGTAAAACTGTAATGCAATTAAAACACTAGGTAAATACTCTTAAGTTTTGATACCATATGTTTTGATAGCATATAAATATTTAAACGATGCTTGTATCAAAACAATGAAAAAAAACATACTTCTTAGAGGCATTTTGTGTTAAATATACAGCGAATGTTAAGGAATATAAAACGACTACAAGATTTATAAATTTGTACTCGTACATTACATAATCTTTAATTATTTCTTGTATAGGTACTTACCCGAAACTATTCTTTCAAAAACAATTATATGGGCTTAAATTTTTTAGTAATACTCACCGAAAAGAAAGTCCTTACATTTTACAAACCTCCTCACCTTAGATATATTTTCTCAGTACTGGTTAGGTTATACCTAGATAATTGTTTAAATTTTGGTCACGCATTTTTTGTTATGTTTTTATTATTATTGTAATTGGTGCAATTTGTCGAGTTGAAAATGTTGACATATTTTGAAGTTTTAAGGTCTCTAAAATCAAAATCTCTTGTTTTTACATGTGTGTATGTGTGTATGTAGGTACGTTCAAGTTACTTTTTTTATCCACCATATATTGAGAACGAATACACATAGATATCGACTTCGGATGAATTTTATTATTTTATTATTATATTTTATACCATAATGTGCTGAAAAGGTTTTCTAATAAATTCAATTTACTGTTTTTTTTACTACAGTAATAAAAAAAAGCTATAAAATGTCATTCAGCTCGAATATCTCACGAACGGAAAAAGATAATCTACTTCAAATTTATTTTATCCCACACATAATAACGTAGTTTAGAATTGGCAGAAATTAAAAAAAAACAACGATTTTTTTTTAAACAAAGAAAAACAGTTGGAAAATAATTTTCGTCTTCAATATTTCGACAACAAAATTTGTTGTCGAAATATATATATATTGTGTAATGATGACCCCAGTCTATTTTAGTCTACACAAAACGACGTAGTGAACAACTTTGTAATTTTTTTCAAAAAACAAAAAACCGATAGAGAGTTTCTTCTTTATATTAAAATTACTGAAAAAAAAAAACTACTAAAACTCTTAAAAAATGTTTTCAACTCGAATTTCTCGAGAAAAAACAACGATATTGACTTCAAATTACCAATACCATTTACAGTGGTGACGGCCTAATTAAGAAAGATATTTTTATAAAAGTTTAAAATGCATGACTTTTGTTTGGGATATCTGTTAAGGTTGAGAAGTGCGTCAAATTTTTTTTTTTTTTTCTTATTTTGTAGGTCAGAAAGTAAATTTGATGTTAGAAGCCCTCAGGACAAGAAATTGAATCAAAAATGCACTCTTAAGACGGTACAGAGTACAGGATAAAACTTAATTTAATTTGGGGTGCATGGACTTGGCATAGTATGGTCGATAAGTTAGAAAAAAATGCTCGAATTGCCCATAAAGTTTACAAAGACATTGAGGAACATATTATGAAGTCTTATTCATTTAAAATCAGGCCCATAAAATTTGTTTTTTAAGGACGATAATGATCCAAAAAGTCCTCAACGGATTGCTAAAAAGGTGTTTGCGTATTCAAGAACTCATTTTTTAAATTAGACCGTCAACAGCTCGGGCCTAAATTCTATCGAGAACTTGTAGGGAGACATGAAGGGATGGTTAAAGTAAAAAAAAAACATTTTGATCAGAGTGTTCTAAATATTGAGGAAATCTGATAGAATACACCACTATCAAGATTCCATGCCTTACGCGAAAATATGCAAGGAATTTTGTCTGAAATTATAAAGAATTAAGGTTTTTTCACAATATATTCACATTATCATAATGAAATTTCAAAGATTTTTAATGTTATGACAACCTTTTGTTTCCGTTCTTAATTATATTGCCAGACGAAATAAGAGTTAAATTAATATGAATTTTTGCCTACCAATATTCTCATGCTTATATTTTTTAAACATTACCCAAACTACACAGTAGTTCATGGGCAAATAATAAAACCACATCTCAACATCAACAGATTTTCCAAACAAAAGTTATGCATTTTAAAATTTTATTCAAATATCGTTTTTAATTAGGCAGTCGCCACTGTATATATTGCGTAATTATTTATTATAGAAAATTGGCCCCAAAGTCAAAAAATTAGCATGTGCAGAGGAAATGGAATCGGCTTAAAACTGAACAAAGTTTCTATCATAAGTACTAACAGCGCAATTGCCATTAACCCATTTCCGGGGGCTACCAGTTCCAGTTGACTTAGAAACTTGAAATTTTACACAATACATATCTGTTTTTGGTCTAATTAGAGGAAATCTAAAAAAAAATTTTGGAAAAGCTTCTGCTTTTCCGGAAAATTAACGTTGCGCTTTCGCAACGCTCGCCGAAAGGCGTGGCAAAATTATTAAAATAAATTTTTTTTACATGGAGTATGAATTAATTTTATTTGAATATTCTTAAGAAGAAATTAATTAAATATAGATACACTGAGTAATGAAAGATGGTTGAAAATAAAATGACAAAATTCGTTATAAGTTATACATTATATTTAGATATATTATGTTTACAAAGAATGGGTTTTTGTGTGATATTTATCAGAGCATTTTGGATGAAGCGGGATATCACATTTCTTGCAGGAAAAACGGTTTGGCGGAACACTTGTGACATCAAAGACGCTTTTCTGTTTTTATGACAGTATGCTTGATGTTGTGGAAACGGACCACTTCATTCGGGTTTCCTTCCGTTTGAATCACAGGTTCAGTGTTTGTTTCCGATCACAACAGGGAATCTACAACAAACGTTCTAAATTCTAGTTGCGGCATTGGTGTTTCCTCGCAATTTTTTTGCAAATGCAATGTATTTTCCATGCATTTACCAACGCTGCATCGAGTGCATTTATAAAAATGCCAGCACCACTTTTTTTTCGAATTCGAATCCGATAATTGCTTGTAGCGTTATCTAATAATTTAAATCCACCCATCGTTATGTTGTGTTTACGAATTGCATTTGGCATTTGAATGTTGACATGTTTTCTCTTTTTACGATCAAACCGTTTTGCTCGATTAATTTGTTGGTCTATTAAATGATTTGTTGTTTTTTTTTTTTTGAAAATTGAACACGGTGGCTTTTTGACCACTTCGGAAACTCATAATGAAGACATGTCGATTTTTTTTTAGAAGTTGAAGCGCCGTTTTGGGATGATAATGAACTGTTTGGATCATTTGGTACAATATCGACTTCCGGTTCATCGTATATGTCTTCAAGATTTTGAGAATTTAAATCATCAAACCTGCATTCTAGCTCAATTTCACCAGCCAATTAATTTGGGAACATGTTTCCATCCTCCAAAAGCTGCACATTATCATTGATTTCCTCATTGTCACTAACAGCATCATTTTTTGGAGGTAAAATTATAATCTTTGTATGAACTGCAGCATCAAACAGCTTATAAGTAAAAAATAAGTCGAATGCAAAAAACTTATGTTCGCGATCTGTTTTTCCAATACAGCGCGCATTTATGAATTGCTTTTTTTTTCTTGGAATTAGAATATGCACTCGATTTATAGTACCTGAGTATATTACAGTAGTCTTATAGGAACCACGCTCATAAGAAAAGTGACCTAAGCTTTTATGTTTCCTATACGCCAAATTAACTGCCTAATTATTTCTAAGAATAAAGTCCAGTGGAAGGTAAAGGGTTTTTCCAATATAGCACTCTTGAATGATTTGTTTTTTCTTACACCTAAAATATGCATCCTTTTGTTGGACAGGATGCAATCAAAAATTATGATTTTTTTTCTCAAAAATGTTCGCATTGTAAACCTAAGCACACAATTCCAGCGATTTTTTTTTTTTAATGCTACTGCTTTCGGCGAGCGTTGCGAAAACGCAACGTAATGCTTTCATCTAACCTGACAAGCAGGTAACTCATGTAAATCACGTCAGAAATATCTTAGAATATAACTTGAACCCTTATTTACCTGTAGTTGACATTGTTTAGAAAAATTATAATTTTGACGATATTGTTCAAAAGTTCAAAAGCCCTACCTCAAAATATACAAAAACTCGTATTTTGAAAGTCCTAAAAAAGCACGAACATTTTTTTTACAACAAAATCCAAAAACAGGTCGGTTAGATAATTCAAGTATCTCTCAAAATCATATTTTAATTTAGTTCAATTTATAGTCAGTTATGTTCCAGAAGTCTTTAAATATGACGTTGCGAAAACGCAACGCTAGCCGGAAATGGTTTAGATTGGTCAGGGTACACTAAAGTAAGTCTTTGGTATAATGTTTACACATTAGGGTGGTCCTTATAAAGGTCATAGTCTTATTTTGAATGACGCACCACCCTTATTTGTTCTAAATAAATAAAGAAATCTGTAAAATTTAAGCTCATTTTTTTAACGTAAGCCCGGCCCACGATGTCTTAAGTTTTACATGGAAAATCCCATGTATTTTTGTACATCGAACTTTAAAAGTTAATGTTTAAATTCTAAGTAGGCTTTAGGTCTTTTTTGCTTTAAAAATTATAATCAGACGACGTTTCAAACGTGGTTACGTTTTTCTTCAGGTCTCTAAAAAAGTTTGTTAATAATTTATATCTACATATTTGGAAATCATACACTACTTACGACTTTTATTCTTATAAAAATTCTTAATCAAAGGTTTATCCTTTGAAACGTCGTCTGATTATAATTTTTAAAGCAAAAAAGACCTAAAGCCTACTTAGAATTTAAACATTTTTTACAAAAAGGTCACGAAGAAGGAATAATTATTTTTTTTTTTTTTAAAGTTAATAACTTTAGTAATGATTGATATAGAAAATTTTATTTTTGCACAAATGTAGTCATTTTTGACACGTTTAAGAAAATGTATTTAACAAGTTTAACAACATTTATTAAAATTAAAATTAAATTAAAAAATATATTTTTTTTTTAAATGACTATAAGTAGGGAAATAACAATTGTAAATTTTTGTCTGATATTTCAATTTTTTGTTTTGTATCTCTCATTCCAAAGTTAAGATTTTTCAAATTTGTATTTGCAAAAATACATGGGATTTCCCATAAAAAAAATTCACACGTCTTATGGGCCTCGTTAAAGTTAATATAATGAGCTATAATTGTACAGGATTTTTTTAATTTATAAAGAACAATTGCTTTATTCAAAATAAAGCAATGACCTTTATAAGGACCACCCTAATACACATGCTTAATTATTATATATTGAAAAATACAATTTTAGAATTATTTAATAAACAAAATTCTGTATTTATAATTTTGTCTGCCAAAACAAAAATTTGTGTCTTAGTAGGCTATGACAGACTGACTAAAGAGCCCACTCTCAGATCCGGGCGAAAAACATTAATTTTTCGAGTTGAAGGTCACTCGAAATATATTGAATTATATTCATTCACTCCATTTAAAACAGAAATAATTTTAATATTCAAATCTTAACTACTCTAGGAAGGTCGGTGATCCAGTCATTCCCAAAATACATAATATCAAAACCCTTTACTTCCGATTTTTGCATTTTTTGTCAAAGAACCTGAAAAGTTATTTCATTCAAATCGCTTTAGACCAAACAATTTAAAAACAAAAGTATAATGTTATCCTGTATATAGGTATAATAATAAATATTATTACATTATTAAATTTTTGTAAATCTTAAATTAACGTTCAATAAAAATCTTTTTTAATCAATTCTCGCAAAGAAAATGAACTATTCTGATAAGTATTTGCCTTTAGGTCTGGAAAATAAATTAAAAAAAAACACGAACAAAAAATTTATCTGGCTTAAAAAAAAAAAAACTTGCCTTTTTATGGTCCTTCATTAGAGTACCTAAAATCTTCATAGCAACTTTGAAAAAGTTTTGGTCAGGCTTCCCATAAAATCTTTAAGAAAAAAAAAAAAAAAATAAGGTAATAAATCTACTCCAAGCAATATTTATATTCTTCTCTCTGGATTTACACCATTTAAGCTAATAAATCGTCTACGAGTAAAGTATAGCTACCTTTATTGTTTGGTTTTCTGAAAATTTTGTTTGATGCAGTATAACTACTACGGAAAAACTTTAAAACTTTAACAATACGAAAGAAGTTTGAAATATGTACAGAAATATACACATCGCATAATTATATTGAGAGGATAAATTATTTTAATTTTGTATGTTAAGTTAAAGTTGATAGCCGCAAGCAAAGCATCTCTGTCGATAAACATACATATAACTATATATATTTTTTGCTGTTTTTTGTCATAAAAATGTTTCGTTTTGCAGTAGTTTTAAATTTGCAAGGATGAAGTTGGAATATGTAAACTTACAAAAATTGTACCAGACCACTATTTTGACTCTCTAAATGACTAGCTGCCAATGATATCGAATTAACAGCATTATAATTTTTGGTCTTTGGCTGTCTTTTAACTCTCATGGTTATAAACCTTATTGACCGAAAACACAGTAAAATTACTCATTTTTATATCGCAATATGTCACAAGAAAGTTAATTTTGTTCATTTGAATTTCATCTATACCTATAAGTAACCGAATATATTCTTCAGCGTGTCACCAAAAAAATACATTAAAAAGGGCATTTTCTTTTCACCATGCCATTGTTATTTCATTATTCATCAGTTTGTTTTATTGGTTTGTATTTTTCGGGCATCTGAATGTGGCATCTGGTGCACTCGTAAAATGTGTGTGGTATAGGAAAAAATAAAACACAGCTAATTTTGCGTTAAAAATAAATATGACAGATGTTGTGTAGATTAACCGTAAATTAAAAAAAAAAACTGTTCAATAAACTTAGACCAACAAAAGCCCAATGATTCAGTTGTTCGTTGAGGCTTGAGGGGCTGAAACACCCGTCTTCCTCTAAATTATTTTGAATTAAAACAAAAAAATAGAAAGTGTTCACACTTTTTGGTATAAATTAAAATCTTTAAAAATACGGAGAGTATCTAGGAAAAATTTAATATTTTAAAACAAGGGTATTAAATATTTAATATGAACGCTATTAGGAGACTAAAAAGGTTCTTAGTACATGTTATTACATGTTATTTAGTACATTTTCACTTTGTGTAGTGTTGAATCGCGTTTGGAGCTGAATGTGAACCTTTGTATATTTGGGTTTAATTGTATTGAGATTCATTCGATTCGATCCTATATTTTAACCCCCATATTATTGAACGAAGCTATCTTTAACTCGTGGATTAGGAGTAAGATTTCTGCCACTTACGAGCTAGCTAAACCACCAAGGAAGGTACATTTATTTGTCCTAGTTAATCCATCGCTAAACTACCTTCCTTGGTGGTTTAGCTAGCTCGTAAGTGGCAGAAATCTTACTCCTAATCCGCGAGTTAAAGATAACTCGCCGCTGGCTTCGTTTATTAATATGGGGGTAAGAGTAAAGTCGAGTCAAAATTTGTTATGAAAAACATGAATGAACAAGTTTGTTTCACAGAAAATTTAGTATGAACTGTTTTCTTGCATTTTTGTTTTAAAAAAGGTATGGACCTATTTTATGTTTGTGTTTATTCAATTTTATTTGTTGATACATTTCACCCAAATTCTTCTCCTGTAATCCTGTAATCTCAACACAATCTTAACTCAATTTCAAATCGAAATCTCAATTCAAGTACTGAAAACCTGAATCGAAAGACCAATATCCTTCAGTGAGTAAAGTGGACTAGAAAATCGATTATTTTTTTTCTTAAAAATTGCTTGTGACTTACAAACCTGAGCATAACTTGCTCGGTAACTGGCTTGTCTTTTCCGAAGTTAGTACCAGTAGAGAAAGCAAGTGGACTTATTCAAAATTGTACACGGAAAGAATTGAAAAATCACCAATTGCAAAATTTTAGGTTGTAATTTACGAAACTCTTTTTTTTTGTAAATCAAGGCGCTTTTATTAAAAAATAACTCAAAACTTTGTAATTTACTACTCAAATCATCGTAAAAAGCAAAGTTTTATTATTCGATATTTATTATCAAAAGTTGGGATTCGAGCTTGTTGACTTGAAAGTAAATTACAAGTTTTTGAATCGCAATCTGCTACTTCAGGGGAATAATTTAAATTTACAACTTATTGATCTTGTTTTGCGAAATCTAAATGGTGATTTTCATTTTGCCAATGCTCAAACCAACAAAATCTAAGTAGCTACGATATAAATATTGACCCCAAACTATCGCAATTTACGAAAATAGTTATTTGCAAAACTATACAGTAAATTACAATTTTTGTATGCGTAATCTGACACTTCGAGGGGAATAATTTAAATATTTATATGGTGATTTGAACCAACGAACAAGTAAATAAGTTTTTAAAATGATTAAGCTTCAACATAGTCCCTTTAATCATGCGGTGGCCTAGGTGGTAGCGTATTGGATTGATATGCGGAAGGTACCAGGATCGAATCCCAGAGAAATCAAGTAATTGAAATAAAAGTCTTTTTCAAATTTATAAAATTGTATATACATTTAAGAATGCAAACACCCCTGTTGTGGACAAAAGTAACAAAATAAAAATACACGCAAATCAATATTTCGACCACAATTCGGAGATTTGCAAATTTTCATTTTTTTCATTTTGACTACGAAATAATAATTATAATAATTCAATTTGTATGCCTGTAATAAAAATAAATTAAAAAAAAAAATGCTACCTAGAGCAGGGATCGAACCCGCGACTCCAGCTTAGCCATCAATCGCTATATCCAAATTGATACAAATTTATATCAAATTGCGATTAGCTAATGGCAATATTTTTTTCCTCTGTCGATTTATTGATACTCAAAAGTGTTGAAATATAATTTTTGAGTGTCAATATCTTCATTTCGCTCATTTTTTATATATAATATTGCAAACAAAAAGTCTTAATTAAGTAATTTCCAATCCAAGGTCCAAAACTGGATTAATTTTTCTTGATTTGTAGCTTATTTTTCTTGATCTGATCTAAGAATTCTTTCCGTGTATATATATATTAAGCGATCTTCAGAGGTTTTGGTGAAAATTTTGGAATTAAATATTCTTTCTGACACATTTTTAAAGAGGAGGAAGGGCTATGAAATTTAAACATTACCAAAATAGGCAATAACTGTCAAATATAATTGATTAACGGCTATAAATATGACAGATTAGAAAATTTGTTAAAAAGAAAATTTTTTTGAGACTTTTTTTTTTGCTGTGGAAAATGCTATTTAAGGGCATATGGGTGAATTAAGAACGAAATATTCTGTGTACGCCAAAATTTAATTTGCTACTTATCTGTCAAAGCATGAACTGTCAAATGCCATTGACGGATGGCTACGATTTTTGTCTACGATATTGACCCAGTGACTTTGACGTGCTCTGGCATAGAAGTCTGCCAACGTAGCCAGTTGTCAGAGCATTGGCAGTTCGATCACACGACTTTATAGATTTAAACCACAATCCGACGTCATTAAGAGTCAATGTATCATTATTATGTTCATAGTTTTATATTTCGTTTTTATAGAACTGCACGTAAGACTTTTAAGCAATCCCGCTCAACCTCCCCAGAAACAAAATTCTGGCTATGAGTCTGATTAGAAGTCCAAACAAATGATTTTCAACAATATGTCCATTGGTCAGTGCGTCCTCATCTACATTGTACATTGAACTAGAGCCCACTAGGCGAAAAGTCGTATTTTCTTCAAATTTGGTGTAAAGCATTTGAGTGCGATTTTCTAAAGAGGAATTTAAAAATTTTGTTTTAGCTCATCTAGAACGAGTTGCTGCCATCCAACAATTTTCTGTTTTATCAATTTTTCTCGGAAACGGATTTAATGATTTTGATTAAACTCCGTTCATGTAATTTCTGAAGCAGTTGTAATAATACTGCATACCACGTTTTTGCCAAAACGTTCGAATAAGGGATATAATGTTAAGGAGTTCTTTGAGCAAATTGTCCTTTTTGGGATATTCCAGAATATTTTATCATTGCATTGGCTTGGTTAATTTTGTCATAATTTTATTGCATTTTAAACTTCTATTAATACTTTTTTGTACGAAAAAATTAAATTAAGAAAAAATATTTTTTTTTTAAATTAAATCAACTAATCCTGGGCACCACACATACCTAATTAAAATACCTATTAGTGAATGGTCTTGACTTTTTAACAAAACATTTAGCAAAAGAATTCCTTAAATTTGTGTTTTTTTCTCAGTTAAATGTGAAACGTGATTTGTTAAAGTAATCCATAACATAAAAGTTTCCTTCACCTCATCTTGTTACTAGAATTCTATTTTAAATTGGTTTATCTATCTATATTCTGTACCATTATTAACATTAATCCAAATTAAATTAATTTGGCATCTCCGGTTTGTATAATAATAATAATAATAAGTTAATTTTAATTTAGATCCCATTTTCTTGTGGAGACATTATTCTTACTAATGGTTCAATAGAGAAGACATTACATTGGTAATAACTTTGATTTACAGTTACAAAGTCACAAGGACTCGTAAGCTTCCATGTTTTCCTTATATAACCGTTGTCGTCGTTGTTGGCTATATATATAATATATACTTTACCTACATTATATAGATATATATTCACTTATGGATAAAGAAGACGAAGAGCATGAAGGTGTGTGTTTCCTGTGTGTGCACCACATCACCATCACCACACAGCATCCGCAGAAGCAAAAGCAAAAGCCAGAGCGCACTAAAACTGTCCTCAGGTCCTCAAATTGGGTTCAAAGACATAAACATCGATATTATCTCTAGAGAGTACCCTCTCTGAGAATTTATTATTTTCACAATGTTGGTTTTTTAATAAGTTTATATATATTTTGCGAGTCCTTTTGTGTATCCTTTAAAATATGGAATGACTTTCAATTCGAATGTAGGTACAAAAAAAAACCCGTCATAAGTTTTCAGGGCGAAAAGAAAAATATTCTGAAAATGTTCTTTAAAAAACAGCTCACATAATATCTTTTTATTAGATACTCGTATTATATTATAAAAGCTATTGACCCAGAAGCTATTGCTAGCTTAATAATGTAGTAGTTATATGTATATATATATGTTAAGGTATCGCATGCTACCAAGTCTATCGTTATATTATTATTATTATTTTAGTATTAGTATTATTAATTTGCTTGTATGTAAAATCAGGGGCGTAGCTACCGCGGTATCAGCCGTATCAATTATACGGGGCCCCCTAGATACAGGGGACCCGAACCGAGATAAGTTTGTAAGAAAATTAAATACATTTAAAAAAAAAACTAATAAATAAAAAAATATCTTTTCTTGTCAGGAATTTTTTGCTACACGCTATACAAAAAATTTGTTTTCTTTCTTTTTTTCATATATGTACCTACCTAAGTGAACATTTTTTTTCGATTCCAATTTGGAAAAAATATATTTACATACTTTTTTTGGCAATAGCATTAAACGATTGTCAATGTTGAATAACGAGTCATCTGAGATATCTAAAATTACACTTAAAAGGGTTTGCCCTACTAGATCAGGTCATCAAGAAATGACGGTTTATTCGTTGTACGTAAAAATTATTTATTAATAATGAAAGCATTAATAATGAAAGAACTTAATTTAGTTTCAAAAAAGAAAAGATGAATGTGATGAAAGTAAAAATATAATTAACATTTTAGAAAGCTACGAATTCATTGTGTATGGTCTCGTTTTTTTCTTCTTTATTCGATATCATTAACCCAGTGTCCAAAGCCTTATAGCATAAAGACAAAGATTTACAAAAAGCAAGTATTTTACTAAGTAATCTTTTTAATAGACTTATAGAATTAAGAAATCAAAACTCATTCTTAAGTTTGCTTATCAAGTATAGAGATTTAGGAAAACTCTTTTTTGACTAATTATCAGAAGATGGGAGAATATCAGATCCGGAATCTTACTGAGCAAAGATTTCAGAGCCTCTATGATCCAAGTAATTTATTTGAATTTTACAACCAGAAAAACTTTTATCCTTTTCAAATGAAAAAATTGAAAATGAAGTAGGGAACCTGATTGCTACATACTTTAAAATCCTGTTTGAAATCAGAAATTCAGAAAATTTAGTCAACTAAGGAACTTACAGAGATATTGCTAATTAAATACAATGGCCTTGCATCCAGTTCGCCGGAAGTAGTAACGGCGGGCCTTCTATTTTTGACGCTTCCGTTCTCTAAGCTACAAATAATAAACAATTATGTAAGAACTTCTATGGGAACAAGAACGGTTGTCGTTCATGTAGCTATCATGTCCATATAATTTGAAAAGCTTGAAAAATTAAAATCATCGTCAGAAATGGATGATTTAATTAATGATTTTGCGGAAGCAAAGGCAAGAAAAGTTTTTATTTGAGTTTTTTTTACTGTAAGTTTAAGTTTTATAGCACCTACATTTAAAGACCATATGTATGTACCATTAAATATACTGGATTTGTTATTGTGAGTGTTTTTTTTTTTTGTTTTGTAAAAATTATTTTTTGTTTAATTTTTAATTTTGTTGGGGGCCCCAACTAATTCTTAATACGGGCCCCTCGAGCAATAGCTACGCCACTGTGTAAAATACTATTAACTGATTGTTATTCTTGCATTATATAATTTACTATAAACCGAACTTTGTTCTTGCATTATATAAAATACTTTAAACCGAGCGTTATTATTGCATTATATAATTTCTCCTACCGATCATTACTATTCTCTTTTCCCTTTGCTAAAATATGTATCACATTAGAGTTAAGAATAGAGATATAATAAAGAGTCAATTGTAATTTGGAAGCCACCGAACGTAGACGTGTTCTTTATTTTATTGCGAATTTAGCATTGGATTACAACAAACTGAGTAAGATACTAACAAAAGAAACCTATAATAAGATGTAATGTAGGTCCTTTGATAGTTTAATTTTAGAAAATCGGGGAAAATACTCAGTATATGTAGGTACCAAGAATAATAAGCAAGTTTAAAAGAACAGAATTTAAACTAAAACAAAAATATGAATACAATAATCGAAAACAATAGAAAATATTGTTGCTGTTAAAGATTAGAACCTTAATTTTCTGCAATCAAAGGAACAAAGAACAAACATTTATTTATGTATATAAAATCGTAACTTGCTCCTTGGTCGGCATTGCCATTTAGGTGTATTAAGATGCGGTTTTTTGTGTCGAAAATTGTACAAAGCAACGCAAGTACGGGTTTACTAACTAAAATATTAGTAAATAGGGTTAAATTATTAAAAATGTGTACATGCCCAAATACAGTCTTTAAAATTCCTCAATTAAAAAATATTTAAATTTATAATTTATTCTGAAAATTCAAAATACTGTTTACCTATCTAAGTATACACTAAGTCATATATTACAAACATTTTTTGAAAGTTGTTTTTCAAGCAATGTGAAAAATTGTCGTTTCTAGTACAAAGTTATTTCTTTAAAATTTTGTTGTGTCAATCCAATGAAGGGGTCAGACTATAGTTGTTTATTTAGCTTCAATTACATATTTTCTGAGGTTCTCATGTTCGAATCACTTAGTAAGTTTGTTTTAATAAAAAAAAAAAATAATTCCAACACGTTCCTTGGCCAAAATACAAGGTAAAAACTACCCAAGCACTAGATTGAAATGCCATGGGGAATAAATTATTCTGAATAAATTATTCTATGGCCAAGCAAATAAAATTCTACCGCCCTTGACATTATTGTAATTAAACAAATTGATATCGGTTAAAACTATACCCTAGGACTAAAAAATTTTAACTTGCTCTATTATAAGAAGAATTGATTTCGTGTCAAAAAAATTTCGAGGTTTTAATCAAAACTAAGATTACGATGATCGATTTTGGCTGTGAGCCTGTGTCTGTGTGTCCTGATGTACATCGAGCTAGATTTGCTTCAAATTTGATGTGACGTGTTTTTATGGGATTCCCTACAGGACAAATTCGAATTAATACATATAATACTGTATACCACGATTTACCAAAAATATGCGAAGAATGGAAATAAAGTTATTTTATTTTTTTTTTTGTTTGAAAAAATATATTTTTTATACTTATTTAGGTTTACCCTCATATCACGTCATTGGCTTCGCTGATTTTATCATTATTTTAAGATTCGGTACTTCTAAGTTATTCAACAAATATTGCATTTAAAATTTGCATAAACCTTTTTCTTTTAACGAAAATATAAAAAGAAAGAAAAGATATTTTTTTTTAATTTTTAATTTTGATTTCCAATTTTATTTGTATTAAATCAAAAAAAATTGAAATTGCTATTTTAACCTGTTTTATTTTTTCTTTAGCGATACACAGATATTATCAAACCATTTCTACATGTACATTGTCAATTTCTAGCAACATCCTACTTATTAACTACGAGAGCAAGTTCGTGCGATCTAGTCGTGAATATTTTTTTCACAATAACTCGTAGTAAAATATATTTTTTTTTGCAGGGATTTAAAAAAAAATTTAAAACTTCGTTTACTTAAAAATAATTTACTTTTTTAACAAAATAAATGTAAGTTTTATATTTCTTATTAACATTTATGTATCTAAAAATGAAATGATATTCAAGAAAATTTGAATACTTAAAATAATAATAATAGTTTTAACTAATTTGAATAATTAAAAAAAACAACAACCTGTCACCTCTAATATGCGATTGCTTAAACCTAGTTTTGTATTTTCCTTTGTTTTTAATTTTATTTTGTAAAAAAAACAATCAATGAAAATTTATTTTTAAGAAAACAAGTTAAGTTTTAATAGGAAAAATGATATTTAATCAGGTGTTCTTGTGAGGAAAAATTAGACCAAGAAAATAATGAAATGTGTTTGATAGTAAATTGTATGAAAAAAACTGTTGTCTGCATTGAAAAAACTTCTTAATGTTCTGCTGTGTATACAAAAACACTCAAGATCTACTTCAGTTTGAGAAAGTTAAAGCAAGTTAAAAGAAACGAGACCAAAAATCATAAAAAAAAACCATTATGAGTCGAAAAAGAAGCGTAAACATGAAAATTACCACTTAAAATATTTGACTTAAAAGGAACCCATAGTTTTTGTCTGAGTTGTTGACTGCATATTTAGAAAATTTCTTTTGAAAAACCGAAATAAGCTTTTTATATTTTTGGATTGGTTCATTAGGGTGGACATTATAATCCGTTTTTGAATTCTCATATTTGGATGGTCGAAATGAAAAATTTATTTTTCATAACATAACATACACGTATTTAGAGTCGAATATAGTTTAGATTCCATGTTTGTTATATGGGTTTGTACGGGTGTATATAAGATAAGACAAATATTGTATGGAATGGAGTGTCTGTTTCCACTCCCCCCCCTTTACGCGGGGTAGGTGCCAATTTTCTCAAAAAATAAATTCTACTAAAAAATGATTAAAACATAAAATAGAAGAACCCAAATTAGTAAAAAGTCTTTATAACATTTTTTTTCAAGTTTTGTTCGCAAAATTTTGAGTCTGAAAATTAGTTTTTCATAAATAGTTATTTAAACAGCTTGATTAAGAAACGTGTTCAAAAATTGGATTTCAGGCTTATTAAATTAAATTATTAAATATGTCAGACATTGCTGCTAGTTATGCCATTGTCTTTTTAATATTTGTTTTTCATTTTAAGAATTTTTTTAAAGTTAACTGTCCCACCCGGCTGAACGAGGGAAAATAGACTCCCGTCCGATATGAATTTTATTTACTTTCTTGTCTGATCCCACCCTACATGCCGTAATTATTTTTGCAATGTTATGCGAATGAATTATATATAGCCCAGTCAAATTCGACAATAAATTCGTAAAGTGCTACCGACCACTCCAACATGCCCCAACAACATATCAGAAATGCAGAACTTCATTGTGTCTTGCTAATTAAGCACTTTTTTTGTAATTATTGACTGGGCTAATAATTAAAAAAAAACTAAATAATTAGTTGCTAAAAGCGAATTTCTGGAAAAATTAGCGAATCATTTTAATTAACTTTTTTCTAATGACCACCCTTAAGTTGGGTACGTTTATTATTCTAATTTTGTTTATCAATTTAATTTAATTTAATTAATTAAATGCTGTTATTACCATTGTTTATTATATTGTGTTGCATATCTTATAGGTGCCTTCATTTATTTAAAAAATAGACAAAAGAAAGCACGCATCAAACACAGTATATATTTACTTAATTTTTGTTTTTTTTTATAGGATTTTTTGGGATTTTTGTGCATTCCTCTAATATAAAAATCTGTGAAATTAATTTTACAATCACAATTTTTTTTTTTTTTGAAAACTGTTTTGTTCGAAAATGACTTGCTAATTTTTGTTCAACCAACCCAATATCATAGCCAGTTTTAAACACTATATAAATGAAGATTTTTTTGAAGATGCTTTTACACAGTTTAATAAATTTTTTGAAAACATAATTATTTTTTAGTTTTACTTCTTTATTTCGAAAATCGATTATTTATTTTCAATTCAATCAAAGTACAAAGTTAGATAAAGCTTTTTTTAAGACTTTTTCCAGCATATTACCCTCCCAACCCGCATATAATATCTTTTCCAGCCAAATATAGTTTCTCTGATATTTTTGTGGCGAGACGTTTTAACTTTAAAACAACATCGTGCTAAAACCACTTCACAGAGAAAACTATAACCCCGCCGCACTGCAACTTCGTTAGACTATCATGGCCATGAGGAGAGTTGATGCCCAAGCCCATGTCCTGGCCACACCGAACCCATAAACAACATTGCAAAGTGTTTAACTACTGCCGGCCAAATAAACACAACACCCGAGTAGGTTTGGGTTCATGCTTCATATATATGTAGGTACAGAGATACCACATCTAAGTATAGATACTACTAACTATAAGTACACATACCCTTGCACGTGGTCGATGTGGTTTAATGTGTTGTGTATAGACACTACTTCACCTTTCAATCGGAGCGGAGGAGCCCCATCATAATACTGCATCGGGCATCGCAACGTTTGCCCCATAAAACTATTAACTCCACCATTCCAGAGAACCAATGGTGGATATGACGTTCGGAGCACCAGCAGCAAAGCCTTCGGGTTAATTTGAAGACGTTTTAATACCGACCACATTTCAAAGGGAACCTCTTGAACTGAAATCACTTTCGTGTTAAGTAGGTTTGTGTCAGAGAGGTTAACTGCCCCACCATCAGCAGAATAGCACAAAGCACAGCGTCAGCGCCAGTCCCATTGCCACTGTTGCTCCCATCATGCTTATAGTTTAATTAAGACCACATTGTTGGATAATTGATCGAGAGAAACACCCTTCTGACGTAAGGACTCACCAGAAGGGACACAATACACACAGTGGCCACCATTACTCATGGTAGAGAAACTTTATCATGACCATGTAAACTGATTTCATATTATGCACTGACCAACGGGTCTTGTATTTGTATCAACTTTTATAAACACACATTGATGGATGAACTATCTCTCCACTATATAGTATATGAAAATAAGTTGAATCTGGTGGTTCTCTCCCCTTCTAGCTTATCTAGTTCAACTATCCCCCGTTTTGGTATTATAAAGAAAATAGAATAAAAAATCAATTTTGAACAAACTTTTTAATTGAATTTTAATATAATCCGAGTGTCCGAACACCATGTCAAAAGACAATAATGCTCCTAAGGTCCCCTCCCTGCTCTATTGCCCTCCTTGGGATGAGAGGTTAACTTAAATTGCCAAGAACAAGTAGTTAGTGAAAGTAGTGGAAGCGATATCCGCTTGAAAAATATTGTAAAGTTAGGTGCAAGGATATTTGCATATAAATTGGTTTACTACAATCTTTCCCCTACAACTACAGCCCTATTAGAAAAGCACATGCGATTTTGTTCAAGTGGTGGGACAGAGGGACTCATCAACAAGCAACGGATGCACCACGCTTTTGTTATTTTAATATTTTTTTTTACTTTACCGTTATATTTAGGAAACACATATATATATAGATATGGGGGTTGTTGGCTTAGACGTGCAGATTCAAGATAATAGAATATTTTGAGGGAAACTTTGTGATGTATGCTTGTATAAGTGTATTCTAGATGATTTTTATATATTAAAAATATTTTCTTATAAGATTCTAAGGGAACAAGCTGTTTTCTATTAGATATTTCAAGGTCATTGACGTTGATATTTTTTTAAAGATTTAATAAGGTATGTAGTTAAAGTACATATTTCAAAATATAAAAATGGAATAATTAGGGCTGGCCACGAGACGAGAAAAGTCTCGGTCTCGCATGACGAGACCGAGATAAGACGAGACGAGACTGGCTTTTAAGCAACCGAGACGAGACCGAGACGAGACTGCATATTTGGACCGAAATTTACAGAGAGTCTAATAAATTAAAAAATCAAACTTCAGTTAAATATTTATTTTCTTTTGCACGCATTCAAACTATAATTTAAAATATTTCGTTCCAATAATCAACAAGTTGGCCGAAAATCGTATTTTTCGGAGACGAGACCGAGACGAGACTTATTTATACGAGACCGAGACGAGACTGAAAATTTTCGATTTTAACGAGACCGAAACGAGACTTACAAAAATCTCGCAGAGTCTCATCTCGTGGCCAGCCCTAGGAATAATTGATATTTTAACTTCTCTTAAAGATACAAAATGAAAACTTTACACTAGGTTGGTACACTTAAAAAAATAAATTTAAAAAGTTCAAAAATAACTGTACAAACGGGTTATGTAAGAAGGATCGACAAAAAATGATTCACCTGGTTAAAATGTCAAAAATGCCGTCAATTTTTGTATCGACTTTGAAATATGTAGAAATTATGAAATCTCAACTTAACAAAATGTCGATAGTCTTGACAAAAATTCGAGCAAAACTAGGGCTGGCAACGAGACGAGACTCTGCGAGACTCGGTCTCGTTTAAATCGAAAATTTTCAGTCTTGTCTCGGTCTCGTGTCGGTCTTATATAATTAACTCTCGTCTCCAAAAAAATACGATTTCCAGACAACCTGTTGATTATTGGAACGAAATATTTTCGATATAATTTGAATACGTGCAGAAGAAAATAAATATTTAACTGAAATTGGATTTTTTAATTTATGAGACTCTCTGTAAAATGCGGTCCAAATATACAGTCTCGGCTCAGTTGCTTAAAAGATAGTCTCGTCTCAGTCTCGTCATGCGAGACTGAGATCGAAACCTAGACTTTTCTCGTCTCGTGGCCAGCCCTAAGCAAAACTTCAACTTGTCGATCATTTTTTACCAAGAAAATTTTGTATTGGTTACCAACGATATGTCTAGTGTCGACTTTTAAAATATCGAATTAACTTTCATAACTTCGACAAATAAAATGTCGACTGGTTTAAACAATCACACAACAGATGCTTGAATTATAATTGTAGACGCATAGTCTACAACACAAGCAGCCAGTGAGATATTTTAACAATCGATTATTATGTCAACTATTAAAATATTAGTATCATAATGTTTATTGTTGATCTTGATCATAAAAGTGTCGTTTCCTGTCAACATTTTGAATCGATATTAAGGGCGGGACTAGTACTAGGTAGATGTAAGTGCGGCATTTATTTTGTAGATGTTTCAATTTGTTTTATTTTTAATTTGTTGTAGACCTCTTTCTTATATTCATCAACGATCCTTTATCTTAAACTTTTAATCCATTAAACTGTTTTGCTGACGACATCCGGCTGGAGATTTAAAGATAATGATAGAAAATAGACATGGTCCAGAAAATGAGATCTCAGCTATCTATTCCTCAGCAAAAAATCTCAATTTTTCCCTGGGCCAAAACTCCTCTCGACGTCCTTGCCGAAAATGTATCTACAATATTTGATGTTCATATATTCATAAACAGTTAAACATTCAACAACATGAAACTATTAAAACAAAAAAAATAGAAAAATTTAATTTCTCTCTTTTTCTCTGATCATAAAAGTGTCG
This sequence comes from Melangyna quadrimaculata, assembly GCA_949320155.1. Lineage (NCBI taxonomy): Eukaryota > Metazoa > Arthropoda > Insecta > Diptera > Syrphidae > Melangyna > Melangyna quadrimaculata. The sequence continues at coordinate 20,263,810 of OX439483.1, read as the reverse complement.
TTTCCTGTCAACATTTTGAATCGATATTAAGGGCGGGTCTAGTACTAGGTAGATGTAAGTGCGGCATTTATTTTGTAGACGTTTCAATTTGTTTTATTTTTAATTTGTTGTAGACCTCTTTCTTATATTCATCAACGATCCTTTATCTTAAACTTTTAATCCATTAAACTGTTTTGCTGACGACATCCGGCTGGAGATTTAAAGATAATGATAGAAAATAGACATGGTCCAGAAAATGAGATCTCAGCTATCTATTCCTCAGCAAAAAATCTCAATTTTTCCCTGGGCCAAAACTCCTCTCGACGTCCTTGCCGAAAATGTATCTACAATATTTGATGTTCATATATTCATAAACAGTTAAACATTCAACAACATGAAACTATTAAAACAAAAAAAATAGAAAAATTTAATTTCTCTCTTTTTATATCATTATAGCTATACCCTTGTCCAGAATTATTTATCCACAGCATCAAAACACTATATGAACACCGCACTATTTCTCATAAATTTTTAAAACAACTTGTTTTCTTTTGCCAACTGGATAAATTTCAAAAAATTTCTACTACTAGAATATATTGCGGTTTTTATTTGGCCAAAGTTAAATATCACTCGTGCTGTTACATGGAGTGTATACCTTATCATATTTGTTTTAACTTTTATTTTGTCAACAACAAATAAAAGAAAAAACTATAACGAAAAATATTCCACACCAAAAAATAAAGAACATAACAATCATCGTGAATTTTATTTACTTTTCAATTTGTCAGTACGATGGAAAAAGTTTGTCTCTAGAAAAAAAAAAATAAACGAATGTGGTTATACATTAAGGTGGGGCTTAATTTGGATATGTTCAAATTTTATTTCGAAGCTCGCTTCAAAAAAAATAAATACACAAAAAACAATTATGTATATTTATGTATTTTTATTAATGGTGTTGATATTCTTTAAAAAAATATGAAAATTATTTGTTTTGATAATTCTAAGTATGTTATTAATTATTGCCCAATTTTAATTTTCCATCAGCTTCATAAGTATAGGAAATTTCAACTGCTCTGAGGCAAGTGCTTACGTTAACCGATTTCAATGAAATTTTGCGCAGAATTTTTATTTTGTATGATAATCGTTTTTAAGGGAGGGGATAGAACATTTCCTAAATAAGCCCCACACTAATGTAGAATTACATAAAATAGTTTTTTTGTATGTATTTTTTTGTCGTAAAGAGTGCATAAATAACAAAAAAAATGTAATTTAAATTTTCTATTTACCATTTTACATATCTATATTGTTAATTGTGTTTTTGTATTAAATTCTTGATTAAATACATTTTTTTAGAATATTTGAATACAGACATATTTAAAATTAAATCTAAAACATTTGTATTTTTATTAAAAAAAACTTTTTCGGCAAATATATTTGACTTTAGGTCCCTATTTTTCGTTTAAATTTCATCAAACCACACAGGAAAAAAATAATTAACTTGAATAAAGTTTTCTATTAAAATTCCTAAGCTAACATTTAAAATTCAATTACAAAAGTTATTGCTTTCAAAGTTAATCTACATCTCTTCTTAAGTAAGTTAAGCTAATTTTTTGTTTTAATTTAAAGTTTTGTTTTCTAACTACAAGTAATTTAAATTTTCTAATATATTTTTTATTTGCAATATTGGGATGCTAAGGGATAGGTAATGGATATGTAGGAAGACAAAAAAACAAGAAATTTTTAAAGAAAATTATTTTTTTTTGTTATTGATAGTAAGAATTTAACAATTTAGAGTCAAGGTTTTTTTACTTCTTGGAAAAAAACTTAACTCAAAAATCTTAATTTTGTTTAAGTATTTAAACTTACTATCCATAACAGATATAAAGTAGTGTTTAATAGTTTTTTTCGAAACAAACAAATTTTGTATGAGCTGCCTAGTGAAATTTGGTCAATACATAAGGTTGCTAAGGTTTGAAGTTTATTTTTTTTAGTGTTTAAGTTATCTAACCCAAATAACATGAACATTATACAAAAAATGAAATACAATAATTCAAATATTTTCAAATAAATACAAAGCTACGTGATTTTAAGAAATTTGGAAATGTAGTAGGATTCCTAATGAGGGTAAGCAAAGAGAAAATTCCAGAATGCAAAAGTGCCAGCTGTGAATATAAATCAATAATCAAACATAAACTGCTGGAAAACCTGACTAAGCCAAAGACGCCTTTTTTTAAGCTTGTTTCTCTTTACAAAAATGACCTATTACAGTTTGAACGACATTATTCTTTAACTGAATTGTTTGAAAGATATGAATCTATGAAAAATAAAATTCGAAATCGTTAGAGCGGTTTTCTTAAAAAATCATATACCAAAAGTCGTTTCTATGACAGGTATACCCTAAATAACCTTTATTAGTGAATTATTTTGTAATAAAATGTTGATCGCACCCTCAATAGGGAAATAGGGAATCACCTAAGAACCTTAAGTCGAAAGTTTGAAGAAAATCGCTTTACTGGTTTAGGCTGCAGGTCGAGGTACAGACAGACAGACAGACTGACATACAGACATAAATGGGGGACCCATTTTTTCGCATTTTCTATTATCGTAATGTTCGGGAAAATTATTATCTCGAGTTCGATTTTTGCACGAATCCTAAACTTGCCCTATAGACTATAGGCTAGTAGATAGTACCTACATCGCAAGTAAAAATAGTACACTTGGGCGTATACGTACTTTTTCCAATACTTTTTTGAACAAAATATTTCAAATCATATCTAAAACATTTGATAGAGTTTGGCATCAAGCTCTCTTATCGAAAATGCGTGCATTTGGTATCGATGAATCTCTTCTTCGTTGGATTAGAAATTACCTTTCGGACCGTTCAATACAAGTTGTATTGGATGGTTTCAAGTCTGAAATTCACAAAATAAATGCTGGTGTGCCCCAGGGCTCCGTTCTGTCTCCGACTCTCTTCCTTATATTCATAAACGATCTTTTATCTGAAACTTCTAATCCATTAAATTGTTTCGCTGACGACAGTACCCTCAGCTTTTCATATTCGTTCTTAGATTCACATCCATGTCCTTCGGATGTGGAACTTGAACGGCAGCGTATGATAAGCTCATTAAATTCTGATCTCGACAGCATTGTCCAATGGGGAATACAAAATCGTGTAGAATTTAATGCTTCAAAAACTCAATGCTGTCTACTGTCGTTAAAACGAAACCCACCCCCATGCCACTATCCATGAGTGGCACTTGCATTGAGGAAACCGAAAAGCTTTCAGTCCTCGGTATGTATGTCACAGACCACCTTTTATGGAACAATCACATATTCGACATCGCCAAAAATGCTGCTAAGTGTTTAGGTTTTCTCCGTCGATGCAAGAAATTTTTCTCCCCTTCTGATCTGGCTGTGATCTACAAAGCCTTTATTCGTCCCAAACTTGAGTATAACTCTCACATTTGGGCAGGTGCTCCAATAACCCACTTGAGTTTATTGGATAGAATTGAAAAGAGAGCTCTTAAAATGATAGGTGAAAGAACTACGGAACGGAAACATTCTCATCTCTTGAGCACCGTCGAAATGTTTCATGTCTTTCGTTATTTTACCGTTATTTCCATAAACAATGCTCGAGTGAAATAGCCAGTTGCATTCCTCCTCTTAAACAATTCAACCGTAATACTCGCGCTTCTAGGAATGCCCATCAGTTTACCCTTGAGCCCAATTTCGGTCGTACTGTTAAGTACAGAGATTCTTTCTTTAGTCGCACTACTCGAATGTGGAATGCTCTACCCAGTTCAATTTTCCCCTCCCATTGTGATCTACAGACGTTCAAAACCAATGTGCATCGGTATCTCCTTTTAAATCCCCTCCAATCTACCTAATCGCTCGTGCTGTGTATATCATCTTAAGGGTAGTCACAACCCCTTTTGCACGCGCTTAATATAAAAAAAAAAAAAAAAAAAAAAGCAATTCCAGCATTCTTTCTCCAGTCATTAATTCCATATTTTAAAACAAAATAGTTATTGGAACATTATCAAATCTATGTATACATACCATATTTGTTTTTTAAATACGGGTTTTGAAATAATGAAAATTTTTTTTGCACAGAATTTTTCTTATACAGAATTTTGTATATAACCAGAATTTTGAACTACAGTATTTTGAAAAAAAAGGGTTTTTAAAAATTTTCAAACATTAATATTCATATACAGGTCGGTTCAAATTCAGGAAGGCTTACCTGCCATCTGCGACTCTAATATCAAATTCATGACATAAGTAGTCAGTACCATACCAAACTTCAGTCAAAATGTTTAAGATACCGACGAAGGCTTTCTTGTTGAAAACCCGAAATAGATTCACCGATACAATTGCAATGCAAATAGTTAGTTCACTTATGGCTAATTTTCCAAAGTGAAATTGTTAAACATCACTAATTTTAAACTTACAGATGGTTTTCACATTGAACTGACTCCTCCGAATTTACAAAAGAGAACGTCAAAAAAAAAAATCCACAAATTTTTAATTTTTTTTTTTTTTAATTTACTACTTTTCTCCCTTTCTAACTATGAAGTGGGAAGAGATAATTTTCAGAGAAGTCAAAAATAGTCGGAAGGTCAGTCCTTTGTGAACACCGTCATAGTAGTTTTCAATTAATTGGAAACAGAAAAAAGTAGACTTAGATGTGATGCGAAAAATAATATAAATTTAACAAAAAACTGTGAGCTTACAGTTAGATATCAGGCCCTTTGGAAGATTATCTCTCTGTTTCCTATTATATTTTGACTTCTTTAATAGAAATTTGATAGCCTAGCGATTTTTTCCAATAGGAATGTCTGTGGAAAAATTTCAAATTGTAAAACTTTTTTTTTTATTAGGTAAAAATGGCGTACAATGGCCAACACTCAGGGCAATTTTCACCCGCAATTTTTACTATCGGTTTTTATAAATTTCTGATGAGTGCGTTAAATGACACAACTTTGATATACAAAAAGGACAGCAATTTTTGGGAGAGACTTCATCAAAATTCTAAACACAGAGAGCAAAACTAACAATAACTTATTTTGAGACATTAAACTCACAGTGTGATCAAAAAAAAATTAAAAAAAACGTTCATGCGATCCAGTGGTGCATTTAATTTCTTAATGTTTTTGATTTTTGTATTCAATGATTTGATGATAAACATGGAAAGACATACAATTTTGTTATTAAAAAAATTATTTTATATTTTTATTCTATTCTTATGCAAGAAAGTTACGTCAGAATCAGTGTTGTGTCGATTTTTTTTACATTTTTACCGGGTTTTTTACATGCAAAAAGCTCAGTGTAAGAAACTCTGCAAAAGTCTCACTGATGGTAAATAATGGTAAAAAAACGGTAAAATATATAAAAATAATTCCTTTGGATTTATTTATCAAACAAAAAATATATTCAATTCTTTCAAATTTCATGAGTTTTTTTACAGTCTACAATATCAAAAGGCAAAGGGACCCTTTTTACAGGATCAAACTCAGGCGATTTTCGACCCCCTCTAACTTCAGTAGAAATAAAGTCAGAAACTTTATACTCGCAGCATTTGCTAAGCTCACCAGGTTTAGACAACTCACCAAATTTCAATTCCTTAGCATAAGCGGTTCCCGAGATATAAGACTGCAAAAATAGCAAAAACCGTTACTGACTCACTGACAGATCATCAAAATTATGGAGCACTTCTCGACATCGTAGAATCTTGTAATTTCGCATAACGGTAGGCCTTGTGGTGTATACAAAGGAAAACAATTTAAGATTTTCCATTCAGGGGCGTGGTACCCGCCCATTTTCGTAGATTATTAATATAAATTACTTGGAGCACTTGTGATGGTCGTAGATTGATGAAATTTAGTACAGCGGTAAGGCAAAGGGCAGGGCAGAGCAGGCAAAGGGAAAATTTTAAAATTTGAGATTTTAAATTCAGGAGGCGTGGCATCTGCCCATTTGAATAAGAATTGATATAAATTATGAGGAGCACTTCTGATTGTCTTAGAATGATCAAATTTGGTAAAACGGTAGGGCTAAAAGTGTAAGCAAATGCAACATTTTAAAATTCAGAGAGCGTGGCATCCACCCATTTTCGCAGAATTAATATCAATTATATGGAGCACTTCTGGTTGTCGTAGAATGTTGAAATTTGGTAGAGCTGTAGAACTTGGACTGAAAACATAGGCTTAACTTTAAAATATTATATTCAAAATAGAATATTTAGCATTCTTGGGGCGTGGCATCCGCCCATTTTCTCAGAGTTGTTTTTCATTATTATATATATCACTTCTGATTGTTGCAGAATAATAAAATTTGGTAGACTGGTAGATCAGGTGGTCAATACAAAGGAGATATTGGAAAATTTTTATTTTATATTGAGTTAGTTTACTTGGCAAGTTTTCTTTTCGTACCTAATATCTCAATTTTAAAATGAAAATTTGACTAGTAAACCAACTCAATTTAAGTCAGTAATAATTATATAACAGATTTCTCTGATAATTTTGAGGTTCTTCCATATAAAATATTTAATATAAAATATTTGATATTTAACATTAATGAACTTAGAACTGACTTGTTACGCAAAGGCTTTGTATATAGAAGAACTTAGCTCCTTTTTTAACATTTATGTTTTTGTTGCGATTCAATTAAATATATCATAATAGTCGTATGCATGTATTACGTTTTATGGACTTAAGTAGGGCTGGCCACGAGATGAGAAAAGTCTCGGTCTCGGATGATGAGCCCGAGACGATACGAGACGAGACTGGCTTATAAGCAACCGAGACGAGACCGAGACGAGACTGTATATTAGGACCGAAATTTACAGAGAGTCTAGTAAATTAAAAAATCCAATTTCAGTTAAATATTTATTTTCTTCTGCACTAATTCAAACTATATTCGAAAATATTTCGTTCCAATAATCAACAAGTTGGCCGGAAATAAGGACTAGCCACGAGACGAGACTCTGCGAGACTTTTGTAAGTCCCGTCTCGGTCTCGTTAAAATCGAAAATTTTCAGTCTCGTCTCGGTCTCGTGTCGGTCTCGTATAATTAAGTCTCGTCTCGGTCTCGTCTCGGATGCTTAAAAGCCAGTCTCGTCTCGGGTCGTTCTCGTCATGTGAGACCAAAATCGAGACCGAGACTTAATTATATGAGACCGACTCAAGACCGAAACAAGACTGAAAATTTTCGATTTTAACGAGACTGCCACAAGAGTTACAAAAGTCTCGCAGAGTCTCGTCTAGTGGCCAGCCCTAGACTTAAGCCCAATTTAAAAATACCCTTTCAAGCCAATATGGAAACGTGGCCATCTTTTGTTTCCGTAATACTCCAAAATACTCAAAAATACATCAGGCTTTTTTGTTTATTTTTCAGAAAGTACTTTAAAGAGTCCAATTTTCTGCTAAAATCATGTCAATCTTTAATTCCCTCTGCTGATAAATTTTTTAAATGAAAGTTATCAAAAAGGAATGTTAAAAATATGCATTTATAGCTCATTTATTCAGTGCCATATTCTGTCTATACTTGACTTTATTCTGTATTTTGACTTTAAATTTTTCAGGTACCTATTTCCAATGGCAGCCATTTGAGCAGATTTATTTAGATATATTTCATACACAAATTTTTAATGCATTTGCTCGACTCTGATAATTTCCTGTGAACAAAAACACGCCTTAAAATGACAATCTGTCAAATAAGATACATATTTTACATTTTTTTTACAATTTTTTAAAGTATTTTACAATTTTTTGAGTTTGACAAGTAATTTATCATTATTTATAGATTTTTACACAGAATATGTAAAAAACTGTTTTTTACAGCAAATCGCCCATCACTGTTCAGAATGCTTGAATTAAATATTTATATTAGGTATAATGGAATTTTAAAATGTTACTTACGATGTTAGATTTTCTTATTATATAGAGCAGCTCCGTACAACTCAGAGTTGTGCATTTTCGTAAAATTTGTATGTCTTTATATGCTTCGTATTTAGGATATTTCCTTCAAAGTATAGCTTTTTTTTTGAATCCCTTTGATACTCGTATTTATACGAATTACACAGGACCAAACAAAAATACAAACAAAACAGTTTAAAACTTCAAAGTGATATATGAAATATTTGCTTCCCTCTTCATAAAAGTTTGTCGAGTGTGTGTAGGTATGTGTATAGGTAGGTATAGAGAGACTAAACTCAATGGAAATTTTAGTCTGAATTTCATGTTGTTACTCTTGTGAGAAAAACCAAAAAGGCTGTCGTATCGTTCTCCTATATAGATATGTGTATGTGTTTATTCCGATGCGGTAAAAAGATGCGGACACAACACCAGAGAAAAGCTCAAGTACACACCAAAGGTTAAAATTCTTAGGATGGTTAGGTTGTATGATAACACCCAGGGATGAGTATAGCTAAAGTAAAGTGAAGTGAAGTTCTTAAGCGGAAGCGTTGACTAAAATTGACTTCTATTCGGCTTTAGTGTGATCTCATCTTATTATACATGGATACCACCACATCAGAGTGCAGCTTCTTTTTATAATCCTTAGCCCATCAACACGGATTGAGTGATGCTTGAACTTTTCTTGTTTTTTTTTGAAAAAGAAAAGCGAAGTACTTACGTGTTGTATTTCAAAGCTTAATAGGTTACGTGGTTCGTTTTCCTATACATAAATACGCTTAAACTTTAAGGAACTACGTACCGACGACGACGTAAAGAAAAGTTATAGGAGATGAAACTATTTTTATAGTTCTATTTTGTTTTCCCATTAGAAGCATATAGAGCTGGCCACCAGACGAGAAAAGTCTCGGTCTCGATCTCGGTCTCGCATGACGGGACCGAGACGAGACGAGACTGCCTTTTAAGCAACCGAGACGAGACCGAGACGAGAATGTATATTTGGATCGAAATTTACAGAGTCTAATAAATTAAAAAATCAAATTTCAGTTAAATATTTATTTTCTTCTGCACATATTCAAACGATAATCAAAAATATTTCGTTCAATCAACAGTTTGTCCGAAAATCGTATTTTTCAGAGAATTAATTATGTGAGACCGGCACGAGACCGAGACGAGACTGAACATTTTCGATTTTAACGAGACAGAGACAAGACTTACAAAAGTCTCGCAGAGTCTCGTCTGGTGGCCAGCCCTAGAAGCATTAAAAAAAACTGGAGGAAAATCAGTTGACGCAGGAAAGTTCTACTCGTATAAGTTTTATTTTTTCGTATACGCATACATAAAAAATATCAGAACAGTCACTAAGAGAAAATTGGTTGGCATTTGGACACATTAAGAACAATATTAGAACCAGTCACTAGGGCAAATTGGAAGATGGACAATTCCTTGATTCAATCCCGTTGGAATTCGGGATTAAATCCTTGAATGTATCTTTGAATCCTTTAAGCCCGTTACGCTTTTAATGGTAGTTTTCAGATATATGACAACCTTAAATCAGAAAGAAAATGGTTGATCCTTCCTTGAGTTGGAATTCGGGATTAAATCCTTGAATCCTTTAAGCCCGTTACGCTTTTAATGATAGTTTTCAGATATATGACAACCTTAAATCAGAAAGAAAATGGTTAATCCTTTCTTAAGCTTTTGAATATTCTGTTTTTTTTTCATTTTTATTGTATGCATACATATAATCTAAGGAACAAGGATTTACCAATAAATACCAATTCATTTCAATCCAATTAAATTCAGTTGAATTTTAAAAAAAAATCATCACACCCAATAGGTTTGTATCCTTAGGACAGAGAAACGAACAAGAAATCCCTGAAATTTCCAAACTTAGAACCGCTAAATATCATTCAATTGTTTTTTGTATGTAAAGGCTTTTCACTTAATCCTTTATCCTATATTTTAAATCGTAAACACATAACGTATGCAAAGTTAGATCCTGATAATGGTGTCAGTTACATGTACAGGAGAGAATAAAATTGAATTGTAAATTTTAAAATGTTTATGCTGAAAGGGATTTTTTTTCCTATTTTACCTACATAACAAACATGCGTAACAAAAAGTTTTTTTTTGTATAATAAATAACTTTATGGTTAAGCCCATACACATATGCCTAAGAGGATTTTCTTAAGCAGCCGTCGGCTTTATTTTTTTTTTTTTTTTGCATCAGAGGGGATTTCGCAATATAGACAGAGTCATTCAGACACCACTTAGACAAGTTTCAGATAGACTTGTTTTTTTGTTTTTTTGGTATATTATTATTATTGTTGTTTTCCGCATATTTTTTTTTTCCTTTGGTTTTGTTCACAGTTTAATCTTTCGCGAAGGCTGCATATGGTTCCTCTGTTTGCTTATGTAGTTTATTTAAGATGATTGACCCCCAGTTTCACAGTGCAAGTTTAAACTTCACTTTTGGTTTAAACTTCAGATCAACAATTTATATGGTTTCACAGTTCCGTTTAAACCTTGAACTGAGTTCAATTTTTAGTTGAAGTTAGTCGAGATCATTCTGCCGTTTAAACCTAAGTTCAACGTTTGGCACCACTATACATCATACATTATAGAATTTATTTACTTATTTTTCATAACCAATTTCATTAGCAAATCCATGCCTGCTGTTAAAGTTGTTATTTCTTTTTTTTTGCACAATTAATTATTTATTAAAAAAAAAAAATTTTTAATTTTCTGCGTGTCACTTGAAAAAAAAAATGCCGACAAATTATCAACAACCCAAAATAATTGTTGCTGTTTCTCGTATTCTTTGCTTCAGTAAGAGAAAGAATAGACGAGGAAAGCTACATACTGTTTGCAAAACGTCACTTGGCGAAGCAAAAATGTACAATGCTGCCAATCCTTTTTCATAAAATCTAGTTAAACGAAGTTCAACTGATCTGAGGATCACATGTCACTGTGAAACCGGAAGAGCTAAACCAAAAATTTAAACTCAGTTTAAGGTTCAGTTGATCTTAAGTTTAAACTGGGGGTTAATATTTTTAAAGGGTACTTTGAGGCTTTCTAACCCAAAAGGTTAATGTGTTTAGACATCTTAAAATGGCAGTAGGTATTTAAATAAGTTTTTGTCCACTTTCCTATGAAATAAAGCCTCTCATTTTTATGTCTACAATTTTTTGGAAAACTCTTTATAAGAGCTGTAATTTATGATTTTTATAATTTTTTTGCATTATTAGAGCATTATTATTGCCCTCAGGTTATACCCAGGAATTTTTCAGTGAAAAACTAAAAATGGTTATTCAGTATTTAAAATTATCGTTTTTTTTTTTTGTTTTATTTTGCAAGTGGGTTTGCCTGCCGCTTATATTCAAGATTCTGACGTTGCATCTGAGAATTATACAAGATCTAAGCTCTTTTACTTCTATCAACACGACTTAAATTAAATAAATATAATTTATGAATGAATGAATTTCTTTTCGCATTTCGAGGTACAATAAATTGGGTCCACATTTTTGTTGATGGATGGATTTTCTAAAAACTTAGTTCACTGAGTTTGTTTTTGGTATATGCTTCGAGTGTTTTTCGTATTTTTTGTATGATCCAGCACACAATAAGGAAAATTTAATTTTATCAAATACGGCTCCTTTGAAAAAATAAGTTGATTGCTTTAAGAATGGGCTTTTTCGGTACCTATACACAAAATTTCTTAAAAATGTTGTTTACTGTTTTTTTTTTATTGTATCGGGTCAGTTGATTTTTTAATTAAGACATCGACATCTTCGACTGTGATGTGGGCGACTTCTTCATTGTTAGCTGCAGCTGTTTATCACTACATGTAAATATCCATATGAGCCAAAACATTTAGAATTATGTGTTTCAAAATATTAGCGTGAGACGCATTAGTCTTATTTATGTACTTATAATCTGTAAATAATTCCACAAAGAGAGGGGAAAATATTCTTTTTTAATGACAAAGTAAAAAGTTAAATGCTGCTCAAATTACATTTATTTAAAAAAAATATATATTTTTTAAGGAATTATGTAACATCTTGCGCTATGTGGGATTTTGTCAGTATAATACAGTGCTAACCTTTAAAAAAAAAAAACTAGTGCAAAGTACGAATGTAAAACTATTATAGTATGGTAGTAGAAAGGTGCCTAAAGTAGCATAATATTAACAAAGTAATATTTTCAGAAAGGAATCAGCTTTGATAAATTCTAACATGAATTATTATTTTGTAAACAGGTATACACTTCTAACCAATAAAAACAATATTGTATTCTTAAATTTTACAAAAATACATTTTTGGATAAATCCAAAATCAGGAAAAAGGTGTTATTTAAGTACGAATTTGCAATAATACTGTCATAAAATTGTATAAACAAACTAATAGCTACGTACTTAAATCTACAACTCGAAGTCACATCATATCCCTTAACTACAAGAGGAAAAAACAAAATCGACTGGAGAGAAGGGATAATCGACTGGATTCTCGATAATTGTATCGAACCGTTATTGACTTGTCATTAATTCATAACTTTCAGAACTAGTATATAGGTAAATTCACGTATAACAGATCCTAATAATAAGAAATCAGTTATTTGTTAAAGTTATCAATATATCGCTCATAACTTACTACCGTTTATTTTCTAAATAAAGTTCTACGGTGTTTTCAATCAATTTCTCAATAGGTCATTATAAATATGCCATAGAGAATTTTATGTGGGACCTACCGAATCATTCAATTTAAAAAAAAGTTATGGAAATTAATTGAAAAAAAAAGCTTTTAGAACTCCAACAGAAAATTTATTTACCTAAGCATTTAAAAAAAAACATAATTCGGTCCAGTTTCCTGTATACGAAATAAAATTCTCTATAAACATACAAAAATACATAATCGAATCAGATAGCCACGGTTGCATTCATATCCAATTAAAATCAGTAAAGCAGAAGCAAAAGACTAACAAAGCAACACCAACACTAAAATAGATATATAGATATATCCAGTAACACATCGAATAGAAAATCTATTGCATATGACACTAAACAAAACTTTCCCACTATACTGGCCATAACACCAAGTCAAAATATAAATGTGTGTACCAACAAGGACGACCGACCGACAACGACCAACGCCGAGGAAACAACAAAACTGCATACATTGCAAATTCCTATCCCGCTGAGCTTCGAGGACAAAAATCCAGGACGTTAATTATTATTTTCTCTCATCTCTGAACTGCATTGCATAGTTGTACACACGAAGATATAGGAAGGTAGAGCTAAAGGAATTTGTATGTGAAATTGTTTACGATTAGGAATATATCCGTTCGATTTTATAAATTGTTATGGGAATTATTGTGTTGCGTGCAATATTGTATGTAACTTGCACATCCACAGCACAGCCCACAGAGTATTTCTATAGGTACCCATTTAAAAACTTCATGGGTTTTTATTTTGTCTTCTTCGCCATAACAAGATTTGTAATGTTCAACAAAAACCAACTCTTCTGCAAAACGAATTTGCAAAAGTGGACTTTTATTGTTATCTACGGTAGATATAGTACCTAAGTTTGGAGTCAATTTACAAAAAGAGTTAAAGCGGAATGCATAATTCTATGAAAATTCTCTTCTGCGGGAACTTGCTGGGAAAATTGTTAGGTGTACTTATCTATAGATAAAAAAATATTTAGGTAGTAAACGGTTAAAACATAATTATTGCTTCCGTATATGTAGTAAATGGAATTGACCTTATAAACTGCAGGAGGCACATTTTGGTAGAAAAACACTTATTTAAGAGTCTGCGTAGAGTTTTTGCAGAAACCGATTACAGTGATCTCGCGAGTATAACGATTGGTTGATGAAAAAGATTTCGATACCAACCTGTGTTATGAATATCACAATTTCCTTGATCTAAACTAGGACTTTTTTCATCGATTGATGATTTTTCTTCCGGAACATGCTAAAATAATATTTTAGACCGAAGAAGGACTAAATCGATTAAAGTAGTTGGTACTAAACTTACATACTTATTGGACCGACACTTAAGTGGGCGTACTAAACTAAGAAAAAACAAGGAATTTATAATGGTGCATCCATAAAACTTTGCGGATTGATGCTGGTATTCGTCCATTTTGCATTATCACTTTCAAAAGTAAAGAGTGCTTCAGCTACCCCTTCCACAGCTCCTTTACAAAAATTAGACAGCTGATGGGAATTTTCGTGTTCATTTTTAAAAATGCCTTAAAGTAGGTATGGTTTATAACCATCATATAGCCCTTATTTGTGTAAGATTATTGAATACATCAATTTATTTTGTGTTAAATGATTTAGAAGTTAATTTGTTCTGTCATCTCTGATAAATTGGGTATAATAAAAAACCGATGAGTGGCAAATGATTAAGAGAATTTTATTCCAAGTTCTGAAATCTTATTTATTTATACATAATAATTTTTTTTTGCAACACCTCTAAACTCGAAGACCCAAACACCAAACACAACACACACAAAAAAGGAAATAAAGTTCGCATTTTCAGTTAATTTTCTCTCTTAACACCTTAACGTTTATACGTAAAGTACCTATGTATTTTCTTTTTTTACGAAGAAACAAAAAAAAAAAAACAACTAACAAAAGATCCTAATGCTATCCAACACACCTATCCATCTTTTCCCACAAAACCACAGCCGTCTTGATAACAAATCGAAATAATAAATCTTCTAAAAGGTTTAGAAACATCGCCGCAGTGCACAGCAGAAAACAACAACAAAAAATCAACCCTGAATAGCAAATTACTTTTTCTACCCTTAGGACCAGAGATTTGGGGTAGCTTAATAAAAAAATATACCTATATAAATAGGTTCACAAAGAAAATGTGTATTTGATTATTTTGCAATATAAATGTATAGCAGCAATGCGGGTGTGGATTGCGGAATATTTTGCGTCTATATGAATTCTTCAGGATTTATCTATTTCATTTTGGTGTTGGCTTAAATACCGGTCAAAATGGTTTCAGAGATTTTCTTTTTCGCAAGAAAGATTAGACTCAATTTTATTCAGAGATGCAAGATAGCTATTAATTTAATATAATATCTCAGTGAAATAAGACATTTGACTTCGGGATAGTTTCTCAGAAAACTGAATTTTGGTATATAGAAATTTTTAAGATGCCTCAATTTCAGTTTTATTCAATTAATATACAGTTTTGTTTACATAGAAAAATCTTCGAAGCCAAGAAAGGCTTTTCTGAAGAAGGTTGTTTAAATGAATTGTTTAAAAATTCTTAAAAGTGTTATTGTGCTTTTTTTTCTTTCTATTTTTAGCGAAAGTTTAACAGATGCTTCCTTATTAGTTTTTTTCTCAGGCCAACAGGAGATATGTTGAGTAGTTCTCTGGGTAGTTCATTCAAGATTTGAGGAATAATAATAGATAGTAGATAGTTGCCTTCCGTATGAATTTTTAAATCTTTTAGTTTGTGAGAACCCGTGCGCTCTTCTTCTCGTGTTTATTTGATGGGCTTTTGGTCGTTTGTAGAGCTGATCGTTGTAGTATTTCAAGAATATTTAGTTCGAATAGTTGTTTTACATTGAGAAGTCCAAGCTGTTTGAATATTGATTGTTGATCCGTATATGGTCCCGCATTTTATCCGTTTTTGACATTTATTAAATGTTTTACAATACGATTTTGTATTTTTTGTAGTTCTTGCAAGTAGGTTGGTATGGTATTGTCCCAAGTTAGTATTAATGTGGATTCTACTAAAGAAAAATAAACCTGCTTCAATACCTAAGTTAAGTATAGATATTTAAATGGTGAAGAGCGTAGGTATACTACTTTCTTAAGTCTTTTACCGAGTTGAGTTATGTGCAGATCCCATTTGAAAAAACAATCAAAGTAAACACCCAAATATTTAAAGTGCCGAACGTTTTCAATTAAATCTTTGCAACTGTCTTCGGGGTTCAGTATTTCGTGGTTGCTATTTTGATGTGTTGTGGTATTTAATGTTTATTTTAGTTTTCAATGCATGCGAGGGCCTAATATGCATTAATGTTGTTTTTTTTTATGTTTATTATGAGTCTAAAGAATATCTTAAAAACTTTGTTCTAATAATTTAAATAAATGGTCTGCTTATGGTTTAAAGCATAAAAGGAACCAAATTCAATTTCTTCGAAAAAATGTTAAATCAAAAATTGTACCTAGTTAACTATTATCAATTCAGTATTAGAATTCAGGAAAGGGTGTTTTCATAAACGTTGAAATTCTGCGCTAGTACAATCGTCTTTCTTCTTTGTTTCAATAATGAACACACTCATTCTGCAGAACGTGTGCAGGCCTGCTTCAGTGCCAATTTTAATCATGTCATTAAAAGTCAGCCGAAATTCAGAAAATACCGCTAAAGAAGTTTTGCTCTATCTTATTTGTGAATCAGTATTGAATGGAATGGACAGCAAAAATATAATTTCAAAAAATAACTTCGGGATAAAGAGCTATAAAACGAATTTTCTTAAAATTAAAAAAAAAAATACAAATGTCGAAGAATTCTTAAAACTCCTTGGGTTATTACAACAACTAGCTGACCCGTGCTTCCGTTGCTTCACAAACCTTAGAATATGATATTTTGTTTGCTACATAATAAGTATTAAAGGAGTTTGTTGATATCTGCATACCATCCTATACCTATGTATTTTATTTTTATTTAAAAGCTTCCGGATACACAATGTTTTGGCAGTGTAGTCATTTTGTAATATGAGAAGCCTTATTTATTCCTAATATTTCCCTTTTAAAATATTAACCTATTGTTCCCGTAGTTTTAAGATCCAACCATAAGAAGTCAAGTTATACGCTTTTTACTCGTCTCGAACCAAATCGCTTTTTTCCACCCAGAAAACACCAAGCGATGTAAACAAAATTTAGTTCCACCCAGCATAAGACGGAAATTCATGTCGTTTCAAACGAAAATTTGGATGATTGATGAGGACGACGACGACCGCTGGGGCTGCGTTGCCGTGCTGGCGATTGCCGATGATTAGAGATATAGTTTGCGGAAGAAGATAAAAAAACATAACTAAAAAACAAAGCAGCTACCTGTTGATTGTTTTTGAATACCATTCCTTGATAGAAATAATTTAAAAAAGTTAATAACATTCAAATGTTTAATCACAAAAAATGTTGAACGGCGTGAAGTTCGATAAATTAAGCTTTTTGCATTAAAAAGTACACCTTAAATTAACTCCACTTTAGTCGGTACACGTTGGTTTACACTTTTACATTTAACAAAAACGAATACAAATTAAACAAACACGTAACTCACTTGACTGCATTTCGAAGCATTTACGCGCTTCATCCTTAGCAATCACGACTAAACTTTGGGTCTGCAACATTGAAGAACTGATGCTGTTGTTAGATCATAACGCACACAGCTATGATCAAAGGTCAATATTTTTGTTGTTTGTTTTTTATGTATTGCTTTCGCACATTAAATTTATGAGGCAATATTCTATATTGCCGTTGTCTAAGTTCAGTGCACTTGGGTCTTTCTGTATGAAAAAGATTCATAGGCATCCAATCTTCTATGTACGTTCACTTGTTTTAGTGAAGTTATATTGTCGATGTTTATGTTTTCATGACCATTATTTAGCACATGAGATGCAATTGCAGATTTTTGCGGTTGATTGAGTCGAATGTAAGTTAAATGTTCCTTAAACCTATTCTCGATACTTCGTTTTGTTTGCCCATAGTATTTTAATTTACAGTCACCACACTCAGTTTCATAAGAACCCGACTTACTCAAAGTAGGGATCTTGTCTTTTGTAGAACTAGTGAATTTACCAGTTTTTGTTCGTTTTTATAAACAATATCAAACTGGTGATCACCAAAAACTTTTTTTAATTTATTGGTTTCTTGTGGTACAAAAGACAAAGCCACTCTTTTATTTTGTTCTTTTTCTTTTTGTGAGAAAAAGGTTTACATATTAAAATTGTTCTTTTTTCGCGTATGTTTATAAATTAATTTATCAATTATTTGTTCACTAAAACCATTAACAAGAGCTGTTGTTTTTATATATTCATACTCTTTTTTAAAATTATTTATCGCGAGGGGGAGGCGACAGAATCTATGAACCATTAAGTGGTACGCGGCTAATTTATGCTGTATTGGGCAAAACGAATCACTAGTGATAGTTCTCATGGTGCTTGTTGCTTTATGAATACACCAATTTCAATTTTATTATTCACATACTGAATTTCCAAATCAAGGAATGCGAGTTTTCTTTCTTGTTCGATTTCATATGTGAGTTTTATTGATTCGAATTGGTTGTTCAAAATATCTAACGTTTTTAGAACATCATCCTTATGCACCACAGAAGTGCACTTCCGGTTCACTGAAGCTGGGCGGACAAAATTTAAAAAAATGAGATTTTCAATTTTTTTCTTTTGCCAGAATTTGTAGCTTTTGAAATGCTGATTGCTGGCAAAAGTTAGCAAAAAATCGACCTTCTAAAATCTAAAAAAATAAAATTTTGTTTGCCACAATTTGAAGCTTCTCTGAACTAGATCAACCGCCCAAACCACGATTTTGTAGCTCGCATGGTTTTTTGTTATACAAAATTCCCCTAAAATAAGATTTTAACGGTCAAAATTTAAAAAAATTAATTAAAAAAAAAAAAAAATTTACCAGAAATTGTAGCTTTTGAAATGCGAATTTGTTGCTCAAAAATTAATTTTGTAGCTTTTACTGGGTATTTTTTATTTGATTTAAGTTTAAAAAAATGCACTTCCGGTACCGAATACCGGATGATATTAAATTGCCTGCAAAGTTCAGAGTCATACACTTTAAGACCATTTATGAAATAAAAAATTAACAGAACCCCATATAATGGCACTGATGTGTCCACATAATAAACTTCATGCATTTAATAGAGTTCGCAGAAAAAAATAGCTAGCTATTTCGTGTTAAGATCAATTCCAAATACCCGCGTGTTTTATGAAAAATCTTTAATATGACTTTTGACATGCAAATCGGTTTTTGGTTTGAACGCTGAAAAAATATATCAGAATAGAGAGATATATAAAATTTTAAAAGGATATGAATTCCATCAAAGGATTTAAAAACGACAACGTCAGTTCCCTCCAAACAAACCTGTTTGTTGTATTCATCCTGTATACTTCATTTTCAGGATCTTCTATTTTTCAAGAGAATACATAAATATACATATAGGTAAAATTTGGTTTTTGATTTTTTTTATCAATTTTTGCCTCAAAGTCTTTCATATAGTACGAGTATCATAGTAGGTTTTTTTTTGTTCTGTTTGGTTTTTGCATAGCTAGTTTTAATTCAGTTCTTGGAATATCGATGTTTTGAAAGATATCCTCTGAATGAAAATGTATGCTTGAGTGGTAATTTAAAAGACTGATATATGGATAGAGAGAGAGATAGGTTCCTACAACACTTTAAGAATTTTTATGATATGTAGGATATAAAGCTGTCGAATTTAAAAGGATATCTGCTGGGTGTTTTTTTTTTTGAAATTTTTATTTTTGTTCACTTTTGTTTGATTCTTTTTTTATGTTCTTTTCATTGAGTGTAACAAATTGAAGGATGTAGAGAATAAATCACTTACATTTAAGTGCTTTATTGACTTATACTGTAACAGTAGGTTAAGTTAGGTTAGGTTAGTGGGCTGACAGTTGATCTTGTTACCGTCACACTTAGATCAGTGTAGACCCATTGTGATACCCTGGGGATTAATCCCCATACAAGAAACCGATGATAAATCCAATGACATAGCCCGTAGAGGGCGTCAATACAGTTCTTACAAGCTGAAGCTTGGAAAAGTCGTTTACAAATTGATTGAAGGAGTGTCAGTCGCTGCGTAAATACCGGGTTGAGGAAAGGTTGACGCACCATTGTCTTTTAGGGGCGTGTCCCTTTCTTTTTTGATCATCCCCACACCAGACCCGTAGGAGCAGTGGCTCCATGCAACGTCTGGCGCTGGGTTCGATCAGTGGTTGGTGCCAGCGACTGCCCAGTTAGGTCAGATAAGGAGAGTCCGTCGACACAATCACCGGGCAAAGGAGAGGCCAGCCCACCATAATGTTTTTAGTGCTTGAACCTCTCCCTTACCCCCAACAGGTAAATCATTCCTCCGCCAGGCTCGTAGGAGCAGTGGATCCATGCAACGTCTGGCGGGTAAGTTTGATAAATCAGTGGTTGCTGTATGTGGTAGCTTTGTTAAGTTGGTCCCAGTAACAAAACGTTGGTAACAGTAACAAAATAGCATAAATTGAAATTTAATTTTTTGAGTGATGCAGTTTTAGGGACATTAATTGGACTGCACATCGAAGTCCGGTGTACCTTTGCACTCAGGGATTTTAAAGAAATATTTGGTATGGTCTAAGCAATAACTAATATTATCATTACAATTTTTTTATACAGGTGATAGGCCGGGAGGCAGCGACACTATTTCTTGGAAGATTTGTGTATAGTCATGAATTTATATTGTATACGTGTAGTTTTCAGACTTGACAAACATAAAATCGATGTCTGCCAGAGCACCCATGGGGCAATAATTTACAATTAATTTTCAAAGTTCTAAAAAATCTCTAGTGCACGTCTTACATGTATAGTCCTGAAAAAAATGTGTATATACATTCTAGGGGGAAGGGGCAATGTGCTGAATGAATTTCATAGATTCTAAGACAAAAACAATGGTAAAAATAACGCGACCTCAAAAAGTTATGCATAACCTTAAAAAGGGATCGAAAAGATGAAAAACACTATTTTTTTAAATGTTCTTATATGCAGGGTGATTGCTATAAAGTAAACCAAAGAGCTGCAACAAGTAGGCTGGGTTAAGACAAGAAAAAATCGTATGGGAGGGGGGTCTATTTCCCTCCGTTAAGGCGGGAGGGGAAATTTTCTAAAAAATTGATTTCAAACGGAAACAAAATTATTCAAAAACAACGGTAAGGCTTGCATTGCCCTGCTATACATTTTTGGAAGCCAGAAACCTCTTCTTTAATTTCCATTTTGAAATTAGTTGCGTTTGTGAAAAGTTTTTAAAAATTAATTTTCAAACTCGAAATTTTGAAAAAAAAAAAAAAATTCAAACTATTTTTTTTTCAAAATTTTATGTAGTTAAGCATAATTTTTGTTTTCAAAACTTAATAATTTTGTCAATTTTTAGTCAAACACTGAAAACTGCAGGGTTCTAGGACTTTGACTTTTCAAGATATTAAAAAATGAAGAAACCAGCATCTTAGTAAAAACAAGAAAAAACGTGGTTGATGATAATCAACTGGTTGCTGAAATGATCACTTGCCACTTGTCACTTGGATTCTTCTTAGTTTTATGAGAAAGTTGTTTCATTTATTTGTTCATATCTTGAAAAGTAAAAGAGCTAGATTTTTTTTTCAAAATTTCGAGTTTGAAAGGGAAATAGACCCCCCCGCCGCAAATATGATTTTCTTATTGTCTTAACCCAACCTATATTCGTTACAGCTTTTTGGTGCACCTCATACCAATCAGAATAACCCTGTATATGTATATTATTTTTGGATAAAAACCTGCCAGCGGTATTATTGTTTTGACCGCATTTCGTAGAGTTCAAAATATAGGTTAACGAAAAAATAATTCGGGCTTTAACAAATGTCAGGAGCACCTCAAAAACGGGGTTGAAAATGGGGAAAACACTCTTTTTTAAATTTTGTTTTAACATAACAAAAACTAATTATTTGAAAATTCAAATAATTATATATACCCAGAACTAATATAGGTCTAATAATATAATTTAAAAAAAAAAAAAAAACCGACCAAAGGGTGCAAAATTACCCTTTTTACGATTTTTGGTTATACATATTTCAAAAACGGTGCGCACTTTAACAATTTTCCTAATGAAGTTTTATTTTGAAAACCTATACATACAGCCATTGAAAAAACGGGTGCGGAGGGGTTTTATTGTCCATCTAACGATATATATCTCATTCGTTGTTGTTAACTTTTCAAATTCAAAATCTTAAAAAAAAAATAAAACCAAAATGGCATTGTTATTGCAAAAGTACAATTTTTGTTTTCAAAATTCAATGCTCTTATTATTTTAAGTCAAACACTGAAAACCGGATAGTTCCACGTTGTTTACCTTTCAAAACATCAAACAAAATGATTTTTTGTAGCTTATTAAATAGTATTTAACCGATTTTAATGAATAAAAATTTATAATATTCTCTATTTTTATATGAATGTTTAAGGAAATGTTTTCTTTTGTTTTTTTGTTCAATTAGAAAATAAGACCTCTAATTAAGGTTTTTTAATTTAAGGTTGTTTTAAATTTTTTTACTTTTGACTTTTAGTATTTATTAATTAGCTAAAAAAAATAAATAAATCGGGTGGCACAACGCCTCATGAGGAACCAGCTCCTAGTGACTAACAACTCGCAACCATTCCTGTGTGCGCCTGTCGACAGGAATGGAAGGGACCGACAATTTTATGCCGAATCCGAACGGCTAGACGAGAAGCATTTATTCGTGACAAGTGAAACCCTTGGAGGATTTGTCAATTCCTCGCAAGAGGCAGTAGCCCTGAAAAAAACTTTTTAGTTTTTTAGGTGAACGAGGCTGGCAAGCGAACCCAGACCTCCAGCGTGACAGTCGAATGCACTAACCATTACGCTATGGGCTACTACTATTAATTAGCTATGTGAATTTTTTTTTAAATGAATATTAATCATGAAATATTTTTTTATATTAATTCTTAACTATACTTACATTCAAGCTAAAAATTAAATACTAAATATTTTATCAAAAAGCATTAATTTGCCTTTGATTTTTACGCAAACCTAAAAACCCTTTATTAAAAATAAAGTTAGAAAAACACAAAAAAAAAATTAAAGACAAGACCAACTTGCCCTTACAAAAATTATTTAGACATGATAAATGTAAACTTGACTGATTTTCTAGAAAATCAAAAATATGGTTTTACCAAAGTTACCAATAATAACCTTTTTTCAAAAAAAAAATTCTTATCAGTTTTGTAGAAAAAAAAAAATTTCCTAATTTTAAGATAAATGTATGGCAAGTATATACCTTTATTTTTAGCCACAAATCGATTTTTTGTTTTCTAGATTTACCTTATAATTTTTTCAATTGTTCCAAAACTTACATTGGCCTTATGTTTATTTTTGTTTTAAATTAATTTTTTTCTTTCACTTCCATAGACGTCTAAAATACTTTACCGTCATCCTGCTGCTCATATTCAAGTGCGAGTAATAAAAACAAAAAAAAACATCATTTATTTTATGATACGATATTATTTTCGTTCCTCCCAACATAGCATGCAAATTGATTTTGTATCCTAAAACATCACATTGTAATACACACAAAAGCCCATCCAAGGATACCTTTTAACCTCGTGGGTGTATTTTGTTAAATTGATGCCAATTTAATAAACTGCCAAGGCAAGTAGGTATCTAAAGATCAGATTAATATAAAAGAACAAAACCAACAAAAATCAAGGGAAGATAAAAATAAAATTATTGGCAGACATAGGAGTTTATCAAGGCCAAGGCATTTTGAAGACTTGAGATTTTATTGTATTGTATGTATTGTTGTAAAATTTCCTTGTACCTATGTGCCATTGAGCTTTGAAAGGCAATATTAATGAATAATTGACACAAATTTGCCCTTACATATTATATAAATCCCACATGGCAGTTTTATTTTGACATTGAAATAATGACAAAGGAGAGAGAAAACAAAACCAAAAAAAAACTTTATGAACAAAATTTGGGGCGAAGGGTAACGTAAGAACACTTTTCAAGGAGAAGATTATGAAACTTTGTTGAAAAGGGAAATGAAAATAGTTATGGCTCACTAAACACCCAAGTGACTTTTGAAATTCGACAATTTTATGTGCTCGTATGTCCCTTTACAAATGTACAATAAATTGATATGCGAACATTATCTTTCACATTTTAATATTTGATTTATTCAACTTTATTATAATGTTTTTTTACTCTAAGAATCAGGATCCACCTTTTTCAATATAATTGTATTTTGAAATCATATAATGGATAAAAGTAGATACCTTACCTAGTCCTTAAATTCTCCCCGGTAAAAATTCTTAGAGAACAAAATTAAGAAGTATAAAAGATTTACAAGCTTTATACAACCAACATAATTGCTAGGAAAAATTATATCCTTTTGATATTAAAAGCACATACAATAGTACTTACAACGAAGGATAAATGAGAAAACTTTAGTTGAATGTCCTTTTTTGGGTAGCAGCTAACACACACAAAAACCTTTTATAAAGGTGCTTTGGTTTACATCAAAAAGGGGATGAAGACAATATTTTTTTCTAGTTGAACAATAAATGGAATTCTCTCTTTTGACATAAAAATTGGTAATAAAAAGGAAAGCCAATAGATGCATGTGGGTGTGTGTGTGTACATAATGGTTTTCACATCGATGTCCATTGATAACAGAAAACATACATGTAAGGTGTAAGGTAGAGATATAAAGGAACAAATAATTCCTTGGATTTTTTTAAAGTTAAATATGAATGGGACATTTTGGGAAAGATTGTTTTCTTTCATTGTTAAGAGATTGAGTTAAATTTTGTCCAGTTAAAATAAAAAAAGAGAATTTCAAATATATGAAGTCATCAAAAAGGATAAAGAAATTTAAAGTTTTAAATTTTCTTAGAGCAGAAAAAAACTGTTCTTCTCCATCATGTCAAAAATTATTATTTTACAAAAATTTTTGAACGATTGTTCCAGAACTTAAAAAAAAAAAGAAATAATTTTTAACTTCAACGATTTGGAAGCCGAACTTAGAATTACCTAAACCGAAAAATTATTTTTACTCTGCCACACGTTTTTTTTACTTGCGATATGCGTAGCATAGGGCAAGTTTAGGATTCGTCCAAAAAAAAAATCGAGATAATAATTTTCCCTAACATTACGATGATAGAGAACGTGAAAAAAAGTAGGTCTCGCAATTCTGTCTGTCTGTCTGTCCGTCTGTCTGTCCATCCGTCTGTCCATCTGTCTTTCTGTTTGTACCTCGACCTGGAGCCTAAACGGCGTTTGATAAATTTTCATTCGAAACAACCGAAACAGGTCATTATAAATACGGCTATAAATTTTATAAATAGAGTGTTAGACCATAGTGATATTACGTTTCGAAAAAATAATATTGAAGTCATTATGGACACATTAATTTCTAATTCCTTTCCAACTGAAACAGTAGTAGCCCGTAGCGTAATGGTTAGTGCGTTCGACTGTCACACTGGAGGTCTGTGGTTCGCTTCCCAGCCTCGTCCACCTTAAAACTAAAAAGTTTTTTTCAAGGCTACTCCCTCTTGCGAGGAATTGACAAATCCTCCAAGAGTATAACTTGTCACGAATAAGTGCTGCTCGTCTAGCCGTTCGGATTCGGCAAAAAATTGTAGGTCCCCTTCCATTCCTGTCGACAGGCGCACACAGGAATGGTTGCGAGTTGTTAGTCACTAGGCCCTGGTTCTTCATGAGCCGTTGTGCCACCGGATTTATTTATTTATTTCCAACTGAAATTACTAAATTTCTTATTAATAACTTTTTTAATAATGTAAGACAACC